>JBAMHV010000015.1:18020334-18044705 GCA_037177535.1 Pseudomugil gertrudae | reverse complement strand
AACTCCTTAGTACCTCCCCAGTAACTATGCAAGTAACTACGCAAATTTTGTGGCCCCTATTGTAAAGTGTTACCAAAGATTTTGCTGATTGGAGTCTTGTACTCTTTATTAGGCAATTTCTGTATCTGTGATGAAGTTGTTTTTCTATCTCTCAGTAAACAAAGGTTGATGTATTGATCTTGTGATGGTGTGGTTGCTTTTGGTCTGCCTGATCGTGCTTTGGATACAACTGACCCAGTTTCCACAGTGCTTTGGAGCTCTGTGCTCTGCCCTTTTAGAAAACTTCAGTCTAGCCATGATTTGCTGCTGAGAGAACTCCTTTTTCTTTAAAATAACAGTTTGACATATGACATTTTCACTGAGTTTGGTTGTCAGCTTTCCCATGATCACAAAGTAGCTTCAAAATAATGATAAGCTGGACACTGAAGAAAACATCCCTGTTCTCACATAGGAGGCGAGCAGTTTCTACAATTTGGTTTACATGAATTCTTTGGAGTGAAGAAACAGCATTTAAAATCTTGAAATTGTGATGTGAGACTTGTGTTTTCAAAAAGACAGGTCAATTTTTACTATTGTGTTGCATCACCTGAGTTTTAACAGCACTGTAAATGTGACCCAAAGAGACCAGCAGTTCTGAAGAATGAGAGAAATGTGAAACACTGTGTTTTCCCACCCTTGTTTCATATTTTTTTTCTTTAACCGTACAACAGTTAAGGGCCTCGATTGCCAGAGTTTTTATTGTGTAATGCCCCAAGTGTGTTTTAACCCTGAAAAGCCAGCGTATGGTATGACATTTTACATCACTTTATGGTAAAAGCTTTGCTCAAACTTAATCAGATTTTTGTCTTTTTCCCCTTAATGGACTTCAGAAAGCAACACATCACATAAAAGGAGTATTGACACATCATATGATGATAATAAATGGAAAATATCCCTAAAAATGTTTATACAATTTCTAATATATATTAAGTTATAGAGACTAATACAGATCTCATAATAAAAAAAGGGACTTCACCTTGTTCATGGGTTGTGTTCAGTTACAAGTTTGCACAATAGGCTGAGCAAGAACAATAAAACATGCAAACTTCACACAGAAAGATTCCCAGTTTGACCCCCACTCCAACCGAGGCTTGAACCAGCGACCTCCTTGCTGTGAGGCCACAGAGGTAACCAACTGCACCACCATGCAGTCCTATATCAAATATATAACCTTGATATTAGCTGATTTCATATTGACAGAAAAACAAGCGTTCTTCTGTTACATCAGTGTTTTAGTTGCTATTGGGTGAAGAAATAACACATTTAGTCTTAAATGTCAGGGATGAGAAAAACCATCCAGGTTACCAAAGAATAAAAATGAGTGTGTGGGGTTCAGGGATTCATCAGTATCTATGACAACCAATCCTTTGATAGCTTATGTGTGTAAGTGTGAAATCACCAGTGAAGCAGGGCTTATGTAGACATTTTAGACAAGACACGTGATACTATTAAAGTTATGTATTTTAAGTAAGGCAGGGCAGGTTTGTTTGTATAGCAAGATTTCATGCACAAGACAACTCAAGTTGCTTTACAGAAAATATTAAAAAGCAAGGCGTAAAATAATAATTAAATATACATTAATTTAATCTATACCTGGAGATCCAGGCCTATTTCAGAAGGACAATCCCATATATCTTTCTGTATGGTGCCCATCAGTGTGGTTTCACAAACCTAATGCCTGTGTGCACACAGGCTTGACTGGGATGCTTGCAGTCCAGATCCGTCTTCTTCTGAAAAACTGAATGGCGCATCCGTTAAACAACATAAGTTTCAACTGTTGTTCCACAGAAACATGAAGCAAATCCCTTGTGTAAAACACTATCAGGTGGTTTTCCCAATGATTAAAGGCTTCATTTGAAAGGGAGGCTGGTGAAACACAATAGGTAAGCAGCCTTTGTATTTAAACTCTTCAGTATGTTGTTAGCAAAGTTCTTTTTTTTTAACATAAAAACTGACAATTGTTTACTTGGAAAAAGTTCAGACCTGTTTAAATATGACATATAATATTGTATTTTTGTATTCTAGAAATAGTGTTTAAATTCTGTTTACACCTCCATCCATTCATTTTCTCCCGCTTATCCGGAGTCGGATTGTGGGGGCAGTAGCCTAAGGAAAGAAGCCTAGACTTCCCTCTCCTCAGCCACATTTACCAGCTCATCAGGGGAATCCTGAAGTGTTCTCATGCCAGCCGAGAGACATAACCTCTTCATCGTGTCCTGGGTCTCCCCTCGCTAGGACATGCCCGGAACACCTCACCAGAGAGGTGTCCAGGAGGCCTCTTAACCAGATGCCTGAGTGACCTCATCTGGCTCCTCTCAATGTATAGGAGCAGCAGTTCTACTTTGAGCCCCTCCCGGATGGCCGAGCTTCTCACCCTATCTCTCTTATGAGAGCTGTAGATCAGGACCAGATGAAGCCAAAAGAACCACATCATCTGCAAAAAGCAGAGACCCGATCCTGAGGCCCCCAAATTGGATCCCCTCAACACCTGCAACAATGCGGACCAAGCTCTGACATCGGTCGTACAAAGACCGACCAGCTCGAACAAGGGGGTTCAATACCCCATACTCCCAGAGCACCCTGCACAGGGACACGGTCGAACACCTTCTCTAAGTCCACAGAACACATGCAGACTGGTTGGACAAACTCCCATGCTCACTCCAAGACCCTGAAGAGGGTATAGAGCTGGTCTACTGTTCCACAACCAAGAAGAAAAAACACACTGCTCCTCCTAAATCTGAGGTTTGACTATCCGACGAAGACTAACTGTTAACACCTCTATTATGAAAACCCATACTGATCCATGTTAAGGCTTTATGTTTATATTTTATAGATTTAGACCTGTAAACTCGAAAATTCTGCTTATTCTACACAAGACAACCAGACACAGTTATATACGCATCATAAGGTTTTACATCTTTCAGAAAAGTCTCAAATGTGAAAAAGCTTTGTCCTCATTTTATTCAATATTTGGTAGCTACGTCATTTGATGCTGTATATTTGTAATAAAGAATATTGTTTTCTAGAAATGTGTTTGCATGTATCTTTTCTGTGTCTTATCATAGACATATTTCAAATAATCAGATTAGCAAATTTGCAAATATTTGACTGTCCTCACACCCAGAGTATCTGCATCTGCTGTAACCTTTTTCAGCCACAAACTGATACCCTGAAACCTGGTAAGATAGATGTTTTTTCTTTATTGTGATCTTGCAAACCTCACAAGGATCCAGCTAACCCTAACCCTCATCATCCCTAACAATTTCTTTCTCTTTTCCAGCTTTATGTCATACCGTCAACCCCTCATTAGAATCCACTTTGGCTTGTTTTGCACATACAATACTTCATTTTGTCACCTTGGCACTATTAACACACCACATACTGAAAACCTGCCTAGAATTAGAGTGTAATATTGATTTGAGACAGCAAAGTGATCTAGCTTCATAAAAAATGTTCTATTTGAACTCCCATTTGATTTTCTTGCATCAGTACACTGATTCTACACACTGTGTGTGTTACAAGGTCATTTCATTTGGTGTTGCTAAGCTCAGTCCTGCTTTTCTGAGCCACTTAGTCCTCAGTGTTAGGCTGAGACGAAATTGGTGACATGCACTTTCGCCAACACTCTTTAGGATAAAGCAATTGGCTGCTTTTAAATGACCAGAAAGAAGTGGAAATAGAGATACAGTATAATACACACACAGTGTGGGCTAAAGATTGCAGAATGTGAGAACACACAAGTCAATACTCAAATGAAGAAAAATGCTGATGTGAACACAGATATATGAGTCATATCTGTTAGAGTTGACATGCAGGCAGGTTCATGAATCTTGATAATCCGAGATGAGAATCAAGTAAGTTGAATGGTGTTACTGAGATATGTCAGCATAACAACACAGAAGCATTTAAAACAGACTGCCCAATTGGCAGCGATGGATGTAAGACTCTTACCAATTGCTGCCAAAAGACTGCATAGCTCTCCCATCCCCTCCTTTAACACCTGAAACTCTGTGAGGTAGAAAATAGGGAGATATGAGGAGGTGGGGATGGAGGGAGATAAGCTGAGGTGGAGATAGAGACAGGTGAAAGAGGTAAGGGTCATAGCACATGTTCCTCTCGCTCTTCTCTCGCCAATGTTTTATTAGCCCTGTCAGATTGTAATTTGCCCAACGGTAAACATACAGAACGGGCTTAATTAAGAATTTTTCAACGGGGAGACGGTCAAGTCCGGAAACATTAGCGAGATGCAACCGGGTGTCGTAAAGATTGATTGAGACAGAGGATGGAGGGACATGGATAGAGACAAAGGATGGAAGGAGGGGGGTGTGAGTAGTGTTTATGCTACGATGGAGGGGTATTCTTGTGTTGCTCAGGGCAGTAGGGTGAGATAAGTTTGGAAAGATAGGGACAAATGATTTTTAATGCATTAACAACCAGGTAGTGTGAGGCAATAACAAGGACGAGATCGGCGTTAAAATGTTTGACATCCTGCTTTGAGATCGATGCATTCCGGACAGGGCACACAGACATAGGTCGCATACTCACCTCAGCTACCGGCAGGAATAATGCATACGCACATACAACTGTCTTCACAGGGGGCGTAGAGCATGTGGGTGGGTGCATGAGTTAACAGCCTTCAAACCTCAGGGCAATGTGTAGGAAATAAAAAACAATACCTATATCCATAACAATATCCGCAGGTAAAAGCATCTTTAAATCAAAACAGAGAGAGGGAGCATCTGGGTTCGATTGTCGAGAGCTGTGCGGACTGTGCAAAAGGCCAGCAAACTAAAAGAGTAATGAGGCTATCCATATCTCCCCATGGGCCTTAAGTTTGCATTCAATACATTATTTACAACTGAATTTTTACTGAGGTATAGGTTCCTCTCAAGGGTGTTTACAGACTGGTGCTCTAACTGCTTTCCATTGCCTGCAGAGTTGAGAAACATTTAGATTTAATGTTTGTTTGTCCATGTTAACAAGCCAGTGTATGTACGTGAGACAAGCATATACTGTCCTGCTGGACGTTGTTGTTGAGAAACAACTTTTGGAAGGCAGTTATAAAATTTCTGCATTTACCAGACAAAGATTAAAACGTGTAAACTCTCTTTTTGTGCAGTAACAGGCCTCCTACACAGTTTGGTCCTGGTTTTAGCATTAAAAATGGTTTCAGCAGACTAAGTTGCCTCATGCCTCAAGATATGAAAACTTCATTACAGTTAAGTAAACAATCAACTTGATGTCATCCAAACAATTCTAACTTGTTCCATCACAACTTTCATCTCATCATTTTAAAGGGTTTTTTATCATTTACATTTAAATGACGGCACCCAGTTATGTTACCATTAAAACAATGTGCTAAAAGGAAAAAATAAACGATACACAGAAAATGGCAAAATATCATACACATGGCCGTGTGATTGTGTTGTGTATTATGACCACTACTTAGGTAGCTAATGGTTGCATAAATGTGGGGTTAGGTCAGTCAGTGGTAAAATGCTAAATGCTAAGCAAACTATTAACCAAATTATTTGCTTAAGAGGAAGGAAATTGGAGGAAAAAGATATTTTCCAGAAAAAAATCTGCCTGTTATATTTAAATACAAGCTTTTGGCACACTGAGTGACGAGAGTTAGTTTGAAGTGGAGACACATAGTAATTTGTAATTTAATATTTATGTACATAAACATCATATAATCACATGAAAATGTAAGGTTACAGCATTTATGGAGTGAGTTGTTTGTCTGTGGGCTTTTACAGAAAAAGAAGCTTTTTTTTGGGAAAAGAAAAAAAGCATTGTTTTCAACAGCAGATCTGAAGGATTTTTTTTTATAATATGCCCTCCTCCTCTTCCTCTTCCAGCCAGAATACACAAGCTGCTGTAGCCTGAGAAGTCCCTGCTCCCTTTGTCTTTGTAGTTCAGCATTTCTCGTCCAAAATACTGTAACTTCTGGGAAACCGGGAGGTCTCAGTTCTCAGTTCGGAGAGCAACACAAGCAGACTCTTTCTCCATCTCTTTATTATGTTCCCTCCCCTGCTGTCTTTGTCTCTGCTTTTTCAAATAGACTATTTGTCATCTCTGAAATAGAGCATTTTAAAAATTCAACCTGGAGCCAACCCCCACCCTAACTCCCCTCTATTCTCACTCTCAATTCCCCAGAGTCTGGCCGGCAACGATCAATAGCCTATTGATCAACTCTCTCCATTCCCATTACACACCAGTGCCAAAAGAGCCAACCATTTTCCATGAAAAGCTGATCTGGGCCATATTTGCAATGGAAAGGTTTCTCTAATTTCAGCGAGTTATTATTAAATGCGTACAGTCAGTGAGTGTGTTGGTGCTCTGTGATGCAGATAGATGGGAATAGCTAAGAAAGGATCTCACTGAATGCAGTTACCTTTTAATTGAAAGGTACCGCACAGAGGTAAAGTAGAGTCTGGCTTTCCACTTAAAGCAAACTAAGGTGAGAGCATTACCACATACATGGAAAGTAATTCTTTTCCCAGTTGTTTCTACTTTATTTCTCTCCCCCTTCCTCCATCTTTCTCCTCTCTTTCTCTCCATAGACAATGCTACGGGCAAAATCAATACTGGAAAAGAAAAAAAAGGAAGGCATATTTTTAGCCCGTTATTATATGAACTGTATGAGAAAGGCAGGGTTTTGTGGGAATGACAGAATCGCCAAGGCGCTTATAAAGATTCGGTGGGAGAGCTACAGAAAAACGTGAAGTGATAGGAATGATGGTGGTGCTGGGCTGTATAAGAGAGCGTCTAATGGAGATGGATCAAACGAAGGTGGAGATAAGATGGGGTAACAATGAGAAAATGGCTGATGTCTTGACCAGCAATAGGCTTTGGAGTAGCAAGAGAATGGCTGCAATGAGTTTTTATTTATAAGAATGGGAAATGATGAGCTCTTGTCATCCATATATGTTCTTATCTCACCAGCTTTAACAACAAAGTTTTGTTTTTATTGATCTTTGTTGGTTTCTGACATAATTAAATTAATGCTTCCCTTTGTGTTTACCTGAGGAGACTAAATTGCGCTCATTGTGCAACATTATAGGGATGCTCTTCCTTTTCATGCAGCTTTGCTCCACCTCTGTGCATGTTGGTGCTCTATTTGGTTTACTGTATACTCAAACAGACTGCACAACGATGTGCACTTTCTCTCCTGCTGCCAATGGCTTTCTGATGGACTCCCTCACCCTACTCCCTTTCAGGCTCACTCCTATACCACTGTCAGTCAGCTAGAACCCTCCTTTTATTGGCTGGAGATGCTATGTTGATCAAATGGCGGGCTGTCCAATTGGCCAGAGAGCTCACTTGGGGGGAAGGAAAGGATTGATTTATCTGTGGTATTAGGAGATCAATTAATCCCTATTGTGTGTGCCAGCACAGATAGTCCGATGTGTCTTATTTGGTATGGCTTGTTTCTGCTTGGCCAAGATAAGAGTCTCTCCCATCACTTTGCTCTATGAACAACAAATCAAATCAAATCGAAAAGGATGACGGCACGCTGAGGGTTCTTCCTCGGGCTGTGGCTGGCTGATTACAATAAGGAAGGGCCATCAATATGAAAAGTAGTCTGTAGAATAAATGCTGCTCATTCCAGTGCTGAGATGTCCACCCTGTTGCTATGACAATGAAAGGCGGGCATATAAACAGTTTGACTCTGCTCGTAACCTCTATTTATGATTGATTAATGACATTTTATTCAAACAGTGTGCATGGAAAAGAACTGCAGACTTTCATTAGTTAAAAGGAGTGCTCACATTTGGATACTTCTGCACTAATTTCTACCTTAAAATGTATTGATTTCACCTTAAAATTGGATTAATTTTCCATCACTTACATTAAAGCTTTTTTTTTAGAACTGGGTCTTTGCACATATGAGCATACAATTAAAGCTTCTCAGGGGACATTTATCTGACATTAAGCTCAACGTTGCTATGTTTTGTACTATCTGTCAATAGAAAAAGGCAATATGAAGATACCATTATTAGCCTATGATGAGCATTTTTGTTATTTTTTTTAAATGTCATTGACCAAGCTCTGAATGAAACTGCTAAAACACAAGACTTACTCATCAATTTTGGAAGGAAACATCAGTTGCAGTGCTTCATGGGGCATCTTATCTGTATATGATGCATACAAAGAACATTGAGAACCCAGGAGAAATGGAAATAAAATGCTGTACAGCACATTTCTGAGTGGGAAGGCAGTCAGAGTCAGGGGGAAACGGAAGATGGGTCAATGGACCAATACTTGCCAATACTAACTCCCGGATGACGTTGAAAAGAAAAGGTAAGAGAGACTGGGATAGAAGTGGGTGCTAATTCCTACTTTTCAGTTTAAATAAAGATTGGAGCTGGATAAAAGCCATTAAGGGAGAAATCAGACAGGGCATGCTATGTAGGACAAGAGCTGACTGCAGGGAGGTGAGTGGTGGGATCGATACTCAGTCGATGCGCTCAACACCCAGCTATACACACTCACAGGAACACACAGAGGGGCATGTGGTATTGCCGGGCATCTGCATGTTTGTGTGTACTTGTGTGCGTGCAGCAATGACTAATGGAGAAAGAGAGGAAGCCCGGGGAGAAAGAGCACTTGCAGTATACAATTAACTCTCTTTTGAGTGAGGGAATATTAAACACAGGCTGATTGTGCAGACTGTAATTTGTGGTGATAAAAGTATTAAAGCAAAGCACTTGGACAAAGATGGAAAGGTGGACAGCTGCATGGATGGATTTATTTTCAGAGGCATGATACAGTTAACAAAGACAGATGCTTCAAATGAGCGTCTTAAGTCCAAACTGGAGCCTCAATAGAACTGCAATCACTCTGCATTCTGCCTTTCTCTCCTCTCCCTTTCTCTTCTTCATTTCTCCTTCTTTCTTTACCTTCCCCTCCCCTTTTTTTGTCTCCCCCTGCCTCCCTTCCTCTCTCACCCTCTCTCTGTAGAATTGATTGACTATGTCTCCTCAATCCATCTCTCTCCCTCTGTCGCTTAGCAACGGGTGCTCTATCGGGTGTGGAGGGTGGGAGTTCCACGAGAGGCGGGGTGGGTATGGGAGGAAGAGAAGTCCTGGAAGTGGTGGTGATGGTGTGTGTGTGTGTGTGTGTGTGTGTGTGGGGGGGGGGGGGGGGGTGCTTAGTTGAGTAAAGCAGTTACACTTGATTCCACATTCATGGATCTGATACATATTTTCCTTTCATATTTTGTTGTGTAGTTTTTGTGAGAGGTTTTACAACTTGGTGGATAAATAAAAAACAAGATAGCAAATTGATACTGGGAGGAAAACCAGTTATTCTATCTTCAAAAACACATGTGCTGCATGTTGTAGCAAAACAGAAAAAAAAAAGAAAAGAAAATGCGTTTGATGCTGCAGCCAGGAGTAGGTCATCGTTTCTGTTATGTGCATCTGAATGTTGCAGATCCAGCCAAGCAGTCCATCACTTTCCCTCAAGCTGTGTCACTGTTTCATACAGTGAGCCGTCTCTATGAAAATTCAAAAGCACAGCGGAGTGAGCCTGCACTTTAAATGGAGCTACGCCTCCGCCTTTCTGTCTCCACAAAAACAGAAAGAAGGAAAGAAAAAATTCCCATCATATTTCAGCTCATAACAACATTTTCAGTACTTTTTAGGTCAACCGCTTCTGCAGATTTACCATGAAAACTTTCCCATCTTTTCTATTATTTCTGGGTTGAGTTATAATAATGCAATTCAAAGATTTCAATAACCTTCCCACCTGAGAATACTAACTGAGAATGAACGTCTGAGCATAATTTGAAATGTAAAATGGAAAGTAGTTTGATGTACAATCCCTGAATTAATATGCATAAGGGAATAAAGGGAAAAAGGGTGGAGGCATTGTTCTGTTTTTAAGACCTTATCCTTTTGATCTACACTTAATGTCTGATCCCCTTTGAGGAAGATGTGTCGGCTATTCTTTAAGCCTAATAAATCCAGCGTTAGCAGTACTTAAGAGGGAAAAAAGCTGTGTGGTTTAAAACCAGGAGGGCAGTGGGAGAAGAACAATGAATAATGCTCTTAACTAGCTTGTGAGATAATACATACACATTACAATCTATAATCATTCTAATCTGTAGCCCACGAAGCAGAGTAAATGTATAGGTATTTCAGGTTATGCACAGTGTGTCTAAACCTTCAATTCCAGAAAACATAGAAAGATGTTTTTATAAAGTGTTTGCACACATGCATATTCCAAAATTTACATTATATGAAGTATGTATGAATCATATTAGAAGATGTGCTTGTTAGCCCTAATTTATTAAAAGCATGCATTCACTTGCTGACACACACTGTCATGACCAAAAGCTCTATAAACTAAAACACAGGCAAAGTAAAAAGATAACATTAAAATCCAGGAACAAACCCATCAGTTTATATCTGTACATCTGGAATCTATTTTTTTTCTAAACAATATTGATCTCTCAACAAATCATGGAGGCATAATCTGTAGAAATGTGGAAACAGGTACATACATAAAGGCTACATGCTGTGCAAAACAGAACAAAAGTCAAACCACTGACATAATTATCAAGCTACTGAATACACAAAACATGACTTTTCCAAATGCAAACGTGAGCAAGCTGCAGATTATAAGTTGTTTTTTACAAGTTCTTTTTTAAATCATTGTTGTAGAAACCGGAAGTTTTGTTACTCCTGTCTGTAATAAAAAAATGTTTTTTTCTTTGGCTAACTGTGCAGAATGTAGTCAAAATGCACTGCGTGGAAAGTGAAATTTAACATGATTGAGGTTTATATAAAAACACATAAAAATGTACAAAACACTTGTTTTTATGTAACTTTCTTACGCATTTATTTCTGTATAGTTCATTTTAATGCCGTTGAACGTGACCAGCTTCCAGTCCACATGAACACTTTTTGGCTTCTCATTTCAAGTTGAAAAAGTAGGAAATTAATCTTTGTACACATTTAGTAATTCCCACCCGATCGGATCAATCACCTATCGAACGTGTTTGTGATTAGTAGCTATATTGACTGCGGTGTGAACACACCTGAGTGATGGGTCTGTTGCTAACAGCTTGTCAGAATTAAAATAAATCCACAAGTCTCACGACCTTTATGACAAAATGTGTATATTTTTCACAGCGTTGCTTTTAAATAAATGACTCCACAAACACCGGCGAGAGCGTTTGTTTAAAAGCATCTGTCTTTTTCCAATTTGGTCAGATGACGGATAATTGAACCCAGACAGCTTATTGGATGATAACAGATTTACAAGGAAATTGCGGAAACGCAAAGAGCGTAACAAATGGACTAAACTCAAAGCAGAAACTACATTTTCTTTTAATATACGCGCACATTTACTCTGCATTCTCTCTGGATATTTTAATTTAATTTATGACATTTTTACAGAATTATAAAATCTAACCATAGGGGATATTGATTCAGCTTCAAGAGAGCAGGCCTGCTTTGGCACCTGTTGTCCTAAATATGCTCCATACCGATATGCGCACAGAGGCCTGTTGTATGAAAGTGTCCATTTCTAAATAGCTGATTTTCATTTTGAGTGAAACCAAGAGCAGAGAGGAAATGTGGGTCCAATTCTTCCTGCCAATCGATCCCACTGCGGATGGATCGATATGGCACCAGGGCTATTGATCACTATGGTCCTCTATTGCTGGGCGCTTTCAAATGCAAAAGCGCCTAAATAATAATCTATGGCAACACACTAATTCCTTAACAAACTGCTGGCAAACGCTTTACAAACACAGCGATTCAGTGTACAAGTAACTCCGCTGTTTTCTCCCCCTTTTAACATTTAAGGCTTTTATGTGTGTCTGCAGCTCTGACTGTGAAACACACTGTTTAACAGTATGCTGCCGTTTAAAGATTTAACAGGACAAACATACAACATTCAAAATGCAGGGTGACATTGATTTGGCCTGCAGCCGATTGAAACTTTGCAGAGAACATTAGATAAGTTGAAGGTGCTTGACTCACAGCAATAAATAAATAAAAGAATTACGTTTAAGATACGCGGGCAGAAGTGCAAGAGTGGAAAAACAGGGCGAGAAACTGTGTTTTAGAGTCGTGGATTTAATGTGAAAATGTTTTGGGGATTTTTAAAGCTGCTGAAGAACTTCAGTATAAATCTCTCTTACTCACGTTCACATGCTTAAAGTAAAGCCACAGGCAAACAAGGCAGATGTTGTGAGTTCTAGAGACAGAGAAAAAGGGAGACAGAGAGGAGAGTGTGTGTGTGTGTGTGTGTGTGTGTGTGTGTGTGTGTGTGTGGATTGGGATGAGAACAGCTCCCCGTCCCGCTGACTTGCTCAGTGGTCTGATCAATGCGACATTACTAAACACTGCTACTTAACTTTTGCCAATAGCCAGATTCAAGTAAATATACTTTAGAATACATTAGGCGTGATGCATCAGCCACGGAGTCATTCAAGAAGTCATGAAAAGATTAGTCTGTCTCTATCGAGTGATTCCTGGGAAAATAGACAAGCTTACTGGAGAGCTGGCGCTAACAAAAAACACTCTCATTAAATACAGTGAGCTGATTAAATAGCGCAATATTTCTGTTCTGTTCAAAAAGAGGAAAAGTAAAACTCCAGTCCGAGCTTTGTAAAGGTCTGATCCAAGAAATTACCAAGGATGCAAAAACAGGATGTGAAAAAGTGCATCTAAAAAACATTTAATAATAATAATAATAATAATGATGATAATAATAATGGTACTATATAAATAAATAAATAAAGTTTAAAAATAATAATAAATAACACTAATTATAATTAACAATTAAATAATTTAGACATATTAATAAATAAATTATTGTAAAACACACTCTTAACAGTGAAGTGGTCATTCACACTGGAAAAGCAGAGCTTTCTGGAGCTTTGAGTAACACGTCAAGCGACCCTCTGAACTTACAGCTTTTCATTCGGTGATCAGCAAAACACACACACACACACACACACATATATATATATATCCATAAAATACTCTAAATGTGTCCTGCAGCTAATTTAAAGCTAAAAGTGAAAAGCCTTTATTCTTTTTAAAACATTAAAATAACTTTCTTCTATAACTTTTTAGAATGATTTGCTGTATTAAATAGAACATAAAAACACAATGCAAAAACAATAACTTCTCTCTCTCTCCCTGTGTGTGTGTGTGTGTGTGTGTAAGTCTGCCAGTGAGAGAGGGTGTGTGTGTGTCTGTGTGTAAAGTCGATGCCAACGTGGTGCTCAGGCCGCTGTTATTAATAAGAAATAAATCACCACGCCTGTGCAGCATCGCCCAGTCGCACCGCAGATATTGACACAGTTAATATTTTATATTGTATTTGCCACAGGATATGCTTATTTGGGTATTTGTGAGCAGTACATTAAAATACAAATTAAAACAGAGCTCTAGGGGCAAATAGTTTTCTCTCCATTTTTGCCTTATTGAAATATTCAGTTTATTTTTTACGTATTAATGACTGAATCAACTAAATAAAAGGGAGGAATGATGATTTATGGAAAATTGACAGAATCTGTCTACCAGCCCCCCCTCCCCCCACCACCACCTCTCCTCCACGCGCCCTGTTGACCCTGCTGATGTCAGGCCGAGCTCAGATCCACAGACACGCAGGTGCCACGACGCGTACAAGCTCTTTGGTAAAGTGTAAAAGTTTTCAGTGCACTGTTTTGGGTTGTAAACCCCGGTGAATTAGGAGCAAGAAACCAGCAATGAACGTTAACATCCATCAACCACAGCGACCAATAAGCTGCTCTGGCCGGCTGGCTGAGCACAGATGACGGATTCGCTGCTGTGTGGGCTTCGGTAATTCATTTTCAATAGCAGTGGTTGCTGGGATCAATACAGGGACATTAACCCAAGCGGACACTGCTGTTCTCTGATGGCACAAGCCAAAAGCCACCGTTCCCTGTTGGCAGTTGGTGAAGACACCGTTTCTAGGGTCATGCAGGAGCTGTGTGCCAAGGCCACCGACATCACAATTCATCAGCGAGCTTATGGATGACCATGACCCAACAGTTCATAAACACTGTTTTTATTGTAAGCAATTTGCAAATTGTTAGTTGTGACAATTCCTGGACTGTCTGTATTTTTCCAGCTCGGGGACTAAATCATAATGGGCTCATTTTACAGAACATCTGTGTTAATGCCAAGACTTCCACTTGTGTTCAAAGTTTATAGACCGACTGAAAAAGACTCCCAAGACACAAACTTCACAAAACTATTTGTAAAATTAGGGCTTTAACTAATTTAAAGCACATTTTTACACAGGCCACAGCCGCAGCAATAAACCCTGCTGGTGTTGCTGATTAATTTATGATCATTCTTAATGTTTATTTTTTTATTTTGTGAAGACATTATTACGCACCTATTGCGAAAAAGTTTAACTTTCTATTTAACAAACTGAACATTGAAATATTGTTCAACAAAAAGAGGAAAATACGTGAAAGTTTCTTACTTCCCGTGCCAGAACGAACATAATAGAACAGAATAGAATAGAACATAATAGAATAACACAATCTATTTTCCCAATCTGACCACGTGAGCTGCCATACTGCATCTATACTCCTGCTCTTGCAATAGGCACCAACCTATCGATGCATCCCCTGATCCATACACACTCTGTCATTGATGGATGGCTGAACTAAATTGACATCCACGAGCGGCAAGTTTCGTGCAAGAAGTTTACAAGGCGTGAACACATTAGCCTCAGTGTGTGATAGCAGATGTGCAGAGAGTTTTGATTTTAGTGGTCAGAATCTGAGGGGCAAAGATGCGAAAGGGGTCAAAGCCTGGAGGCTATGATGAAATAAAACTCGACAGGTTCAGCAACATTTGCTGGAGGGGAAAAAAAAACTTGGTAAAAAAGTTTTTGCTCTTAACATTAAGATATTGGAGCGTGGATTACATTTAATTGCTTATTAGATGTATGCTCATATAATTATCAAGGTTGCTGGTGAGAACTAAATAGTGCCAAAAGGTCAAACACAAGATCTGAAGCCGTTTTAATAATTTAAAGAACTGCATCGCAGCTTTATGTACAGGTATAGAGGTTTTTAATGTAATTACAGGTAGAAAAATAAACGTTGTGAGCTTCTTTACAATATAAATTCTGATCCTCATCACGACTATAGGCCAGTGTGACTTGTCAATTAATATTTAACCTTCAACAGAGCCATCACATGCGTTACTGGCGCCTTGTCAAATGTTTTTTTATCAAAGAAAACAAGGCGCGAGGCCTCCTTATCCGTCGGAGTAAACGTTGCGCACTCTGAAAAGAATTGCGCTTATCTAACGCGTCTAATGCAATCTTTTTTTGGAATTCTAGGATCAGTTTGCAACATGAGCAACCCATGACACAGGGGGCCAGTGACGTCAGATTGGCTCCAGACAGAGTGCGCGAGAGCGAGGATACACCGCGGGGGCGCGCACATGCGCACAGGCTCAACTTAACGTGTGCGCGGGCGCGTCAATATACACACTGAGAGGCGAGCGGCGCTTTGGGTATAGTAGAAGGTGCAGAACAGCGAGAGAAATCCAGGCAGACGCAGACACCTTAGCGGACTGAGCAGAGGTTTGCGGCGCACTTTTGTGTGGCGGCCCGGATGCGATCTTTTTAAACCATGCTGGATTGACTGCAGAGAGGCAACTACAATCAATGGCTTGGCTTTGAAATCGTTGAAAATTTATTGGAAAGGAGTGCGAGACAGGGCGACAGTGGGAGAGGGAGAGAAGCGAGAGAGTGAGAGGGGTGGAAATAAAGATCCTTTCAACGATGGAGCTTACAATGGAAAACCTCGGAAATCTGCACGGTGTGTCTCACTCCCATCAAACGAGCGACTTAATGAACTCCCCACACGCGCGCCAGTCGTCGGCGTCGCATCGGAACTTGGTGTCGCACGGGCGGTCAGCCATGGTGTCCAGCATGGCCTCGATACTGGAGGGAGCAGGGGACTACCGCACAGACCACGCTTTGTCTGGCCCCCTGCATCCAGCAATGACCATGTCATGCGACTCCGGGATGAGCCTTAGCAGCACCTACACCACGCTGACGCCGCTGCAGCACTTGCCCCCCATATCCACCGTCTCGGAGAAATTTCACCATCCACACCCACATGCTCACCATCATCCGGCGCACCAGAGACTTGCAGCCGGCAACGTCAGCGGCAGCTTCACCCTGATGAGGGACGACAGAAGCCTCGCCTCTATGAGTAACCTCTATGGCCACTACCCCAAAGACATGTCCGGCATGGGGCAACCTCTGTCCCCCCTGTCCAACGGCCTCGGGTCTTTGCACAGCTCCCAGCAGACTCTCAGCGCCTATCCTGGAGCTCACCTCTCTAACGACAAGATGCTCTCATCAGGAGGCTTCGACTCCCACGCAGCCATGCTGTCCCGAGGTGAGGAACACCTGGCTCGTGGTCTCGGGGGTCACGGGGCCGGGCTCATGACATCTTTGAACGGCATACACCACCACAGCCATCCACACTCTCAGGCAAATGGATCCATGCTGTCAGACCGGGACAGACAAACGGTGGTGGGAGGCGGGCAGGGAGCTGGGTCAGGGCAGGTGGAGGAGATAAACACCAAGGAGGTAGCACAGCGAATAACAGCAGAGCTCAAGCGCTATAGCATCCCGCAGGCCATCTTTGCTCAAAGGATCTTGTGCCGGTCCCAGGGAACTCTGTCTGACCTGCTCCGGAATCCTAAACCGTGGAGTAAACTCAAATCTGGCCGGGAGACGTTCAGGAGGATGTGGAAGTGGCTTCAGGAACCCGAGTTCCAGCGGATGTCAGCTCTCAGGCTTGCAGGTGAGTGAGGAACAGCTTCCAACCTGAGTGATGTGGAGAGATCAATTAGAAGTCAATGTGGCGAGACTGCCAATAGCTGCTCAAACAGACATTACTAGAAGTTATTAGTCGATTGTATCGAGTAAAACTTCATCATGACAGTTGGGGTGTTAAATGTTGGGGGAAATCTATATTTTGATTGATGCTACAATCCATGGTTGTATAAACAAATGCTGTGTGATAAAAAAGAGGCATCTTTCTGAAGAAATCTAAAGTCATGTTTGGTTTTACGCACAGATGTGTGGATACATTTACCCCTCTCCCTCTGTCTCCTTCTCTCCCCTTTCCTCACGCACACACAAACAAGCACACACACAGAAAGAGGCCAAACAAAGGAAAGCAAAGAAGAATGTGTTACAGCTATTTACAGGTAAAACTGACCTAAACATTCACATCACTGCTACTCAAAAGCGCAGATTTAATTATGAGTCAAGCTTGGTCCCATACTTTTGGTACTTCTCTTGTCTAATAGTCGCAAACAAGGATAATCTGAGGCCTGGCCAAAGAGCCGAGGGAGCATGACCTCTTACGAATCAATATTTCTGGTCCAGGCGTCCCCTTTCAGAGCAGCACACTGATAAATGATCGATTTGGATCTGAAAGACAGAGACACAAACAGATGCGTCTTTTCTCTGGCCAGTGTTGTCCCCTCCGCACTCTGGGACACAACGTGTCCAAATTTGATTTAAGGTCCAGCAGCCACTTTGTAAAGCCGAGAAAGTGTCCACTGAGGCTTGCCAAGTTATGCTGCATATGAACCCTCTCCGTATTAGCTTTTGATTTCCTAAATGGTTCACCTCTTGATCAGTCGTTTCGATTTTATTGCGCAAAGATTATCACATTAAAGGTTGTGATTTGAACCCACGTCCCCACCCTCTTTAAACCCTTTAACACCTGATTAACAAGACATAAATGAACACGAGACGCCACTGTGGGGTGGAAACGGAGATGTGAGTGAGAGGTCCCCTCTCATTGACGTTTGTGTAAAGGCCCTGTTTAGACTAGCTGCGCCTCCAAACGTCAATCAGCGCTTCTCTGTCGTATTTCAGCGAACAGTTCAATTAAGCAGATATAGTGGCATATTTTAGTTCCAGTCAATGCTCTATTGAAAGGCACTTAATGGCATGTAAATTGTTCCTTTGCGTATTTAGTGGGGTTCTGGTAAATAAAGATTTAAACACTCCACAATTGTCTCTTTAAGTGCCACTGCTGTTAAAGCTAATTGGGCTGTGGGGTTTTATATCTTCCACAGCCGACATCAGGATAAAACCTGCAGATCAGCTGATGGGCTGGAGTGGCACAACCCAGTGTAATGTACACCTACTGCATGTTTTAATATGTTCAGACGCGGGCTTATGGATAAGTTGTGTGCGGACTTTGTCTCTGGCTACAGATGCAATATGAGGTGTTGCTTTTTAGCATGGATGGACCAGGTGTCGATGCTTCAGTTTTCTAAATTCCTGCTCAGCGTGCAGCACATTTTAAAGCTTTCTTGTCTATGTGCATTAACCTGCTGCCACAATAGATCTCCAGGAAAGTCCAGTTGGGCAAAATGACAAATGACTTGTATGTAAATGTAGGGAGCAACATTTTACTTACTGCATTTAAAATCACAATTATCCTCGGTGCGCATGTGGGCTGGGAGTGGGAGTTAGAGAAGGGGGGGGGGATGCTGAAAGTGAGGTTGGACCATACTCACTCGGCCACATCAATCAATAAATTCAAATTACTATTCCAAATTCATCACAGTCACACAAATCAATGCTGCTGCCCTGCTTAGCTAATGCGAAAATGCCAGTGTCTGCACACACGCGCGCCCATTCATACATGCACACACATGACGATCCACTCGTGAAAGGAAAAATAGAGATAGGGCCTGATTGTGTGTCCTTCACGCTAACAACGAGGGCGCACAAACCCCCGTGCCCACTGTGCTCTCCTTTATACGCAGACTCGTTTCATAAAAGCCAAATAAACCACAAACTGTTGTTTTTCTCAGCATCACTTCTTCAATAAATAAGATAATAATTTTTTTTTAAAAAGGTGCGTTGACTATAAAGCTGCACAAGTGTGGGAGACTCGGAGTGTGGTTTGGGAGGCATTAACGATGAAAACAATTCGTCTTTGCATCTGTGTTGAATTCCACACTCCATCTCAATGTATTTGGTTGGATCAATACAGCCCTGATCGATAAGGATAGCCAGTGCATCTATCAATTATCCCGCCTCAGCACTCTCACCCATTGGTCTCTCTCTCCTGGAGCTGGGGGAAGGGGAGCGGAAAGGTTGGGAGAGAGGACAGCTGTTATTTAAAAACTAAAAAAAAAAAAAACGCCCGTGAACCCCTTTGCGCCTTTGTTGTAATCATGTCGCATTTATTGTGTGCAGTGTGCGCTTACTCCACTGTTCTGCTCCTTGGGACAGACAGTTTTCACACTCACTCATCTTTCCAGGCAGGTGAACACAAAGTATTCAGTGCGATCACCAAAAACTAAATGGAGCATGTTTACGTTTTGGCGCACCAGACATTTGCGTGAAGGGTGCTATGGCATGTCAAGCTCCCTCTCTTAAAAACGAAGAAAAAAAAGAACAGTAGTTTCATTTCCATCTGAATAGAGGGAGCACGTGCCAGAGTGTGTGGGTCAAGACCCTTAGGACTCGGAATAAAAACATTATGGAGAATGATGGTGGGAGGCCTCTATTCATGTTCCAATGGGCTGCACAGAGTTTACACAGGCCTTATCCAGGAACAGTTATCCCCACCCTGCCCCCACCTCCATCCTGATCACACGGACGGAACACTCTCATCACTACTCTGCACCATAACAAAGCCCCTTTCAGTGGCTAACATGTTTGTTTTAAGCCAGCAGGTTGATCTCCGTTCATCCTGAGTGGACGTTTCATGCTTTTGAGATCAACAGAGACTCTTGTGCTACTTGATTGAAACCTATAATGTAGGGGTGGGGGTGGGGGGGTGGGGTGGGAACGGATTGCTTGCAAATGAAAAAGGATCTGCATCTGAGTCTTATAGATGTGACATTTTATTTATCTCTCTCTTTAAGTTGATTCAGAGATTTTGCCTCTAATAAGCGCTGTCCAAGGTGCTGAAGCATCCTTTATGGACCGTGGGCTCCTTTCTCTGTTTTTGAGGGCAGTTCAAGGTGGCGGATTGTAGTTTTCCAAAACATACTTAATAGCATTCTCGTATAGGCCCTAAACACCATTATTTCATCCAACAGCTTCTACCCATCGATCAATATTACAATCCACAATCGTGTCAATCACACCATACTGCATCCTACTTTCCAGTCCAGCATTGAGCCCACCGGGGTTTTTTATTTAAATCACGTTGCAAGCATCTTCTCAAAACAACAGAATAACCCACAAACCTGAAGGTCACCTTTTGCCACATTCGCCCAAATATCCTGACGCAACAAATATCTGGAAGGAGATGCGCTCCTCTTAGCAATTTAAATAAAAAAAAGGTTCAATAGAAAAAGGCATCTGATGCACAAAAACCTAACAAAGTCATTTTTTCATGAAGAAATGACTTGATGTTGGCCTGTGAAATCATCGATTTGGACTTTAATAATTGATGTATGAGGGAAAGGATAGGGGCGTAAACAGTGCAGCTGTGGTTTCAAAGAGTCCTCTTTCGTTAAGCACACCAGCGAGTGCTGTAAGTAGTGAGACACATGTACAAGCATCGCCTTTGCAAACCCCTGGTGGGAGAGCAACAGACATTTTCACGAGGTTATACCTCGAGGCTATTTTGGTTAAATCCTGGGTTCAGAGTGGGATTTTTTCCAGATGAAATGACATCTCACGTCCTGCAGAATTATCTGCAACCCGGCATGAAGACCTTTATTGACATGTGTCAATTAATTCCACACTAAATGAGCTGAAATCAGAATGTTTGGTGCAAAGAGAGCATCGCTGATACACAAACAGCTATATTATCTTGTTTACATGAGGGAAACTAGGCCAACGCGTGCAATTTGAAGCTTTTCATTCACGGAGCACAGAGCAACACCAGAGCACCATTTCCAGTCTGCAGAAGTGTCGCCTCCTTATTTCTCCTCTCCTGTATGTATGTGATCGGGATGTAGAGTGCGTCTGCGCCACATTGTTAAGGCCGATCTGGCGAGCCCTGAGTCTGTATCGATTTCCATTCCTCGGCCTTTCCTTTCCATCTCTGGAGCTGCGCCATGCAGCCCCTGCAACCCCCCTCCATCTCCACTGTGCAACACCTTTTCTCCCATTAACAGCTCACCTTTCATAACACACAGCACAGCCCCGAATAAACTCCTCTGCGCGCGCCTCTGTGTGTGTCGTGTGTTCTGGCCCAGACTGCCAAATGCTGAGTCGCACATCTAAGGGGTTAACCGGTGCCCCCACAACCTTTATTTGTGTGATAAAGTGGGATTAGCAGCTTGAGACGACTTAAAATAAACTCTCGTTTAACCTCTTTTCAACCACCAACACCGTTCCACTCTGGACATTGCTTTGTAGAACTATTATTCAAAAATAATGTGATTTTAATAGAAATCAGATTATCCAGAAGGAGCCTGCACTACCTCCTTTGTATCTTCACCCATCTTTCACACAGCGCGCACACACAGACACACATTTTCTTATTCACACGGGGTAGTTAGCAATTATAAATGCAGTAGAGGTCTGGACTCTGTACAGTCTTGAATCCTGTCTCTTCTATTTTAGATGATCAATTCCTACGCTATTCCGTCGCCCCCTCGCCGAAGTGGATCGATAGGAGAGAATGACCTTTAAATCAAATTGCTGGCAGAGTCAACGGAATGCGCGCGGATAGCATCAAAGGGTTAATGGCAGTGCGCGCGCGCGCCCCGTTTACCAGGCAGATAAAAAACAACAACAACAGGCCAAACCTATAATAGTTACATCTCATCACTTGTGTATTGGAAAAGAATTTCCAAATGTGGGATGAATAAATATGTGTGCGCACGCGCTTGTGTGTGAGAGGGTGTCTGGTGCAACAAAAACTAATCAGACTGGGCTTTTGACCCGCCGCAATCTGTGCTGGTTTACATAAGAGCCAATGCAAGTGTCTGTTCCAAAGATCAGGTTTGTGCAAGTAAAATGCTGACCACACCACATCAGCGATGTGTTGATGGGCTCAGACCCCCCCCCATCCCCCCTGCAAAAAAAAAACAAACAACAAAACAAACCCTGACCTCTACGGGCGTGATACTTACAGGCCCTGCACATATTCACCGCTTTAGAGTGAAGTTTTGACTGTGACAAGAGGTAAATTAGTCGATTTAAGGGGGATTTTATCCAAAACTCTGCCACCCTGAAAAGTGTCAGATGTTCCTGCTTTCCTTTTCTTTCTTTCCTGCAAGCCCACCACAGGTTATAAATCAGTGTCCAGCAGCACTGGAGCTGCAGTGATTCCACACACCCCCTGCTTATCTGAAGCCCTGACAGGCCATCGCTTATTAAAGGGCCGATAATGGCTTGTTTAATGCGCAGGCTAAGAACAGAAGGCAAGGACATTGTCCACTGAATTTAACAGAATAAAAGCGAGAATCCAGCTGATGACGCAGGAAGGATATTTATAAATGCAACAAGTTATTTGATCTCATAATTTTGGACAATACGTGTTATTTCATCTTGTGGGTGCACATAAGCTGGACATACATGAATAAGGTAAAACAATCAAAAATCAACGTTGAGCTTATTATTGAAAACCAATCAGATGAATTATCACCAAGTTTGGGGAGAATTTATTTGGATAAGCAGGACAGCATAGGCTATATAAGGCATAAAAATAGACATTTAATGTGCAGAGTATTTAAGTTGAACAACTTTTTTTTTGTCTGCTCACGTTCAAAAAGAAGAGAAAAAAGAAAAACGGACACAAGTCTGCTGACAAATCACATCTCGGAAGAAATAACAGCCTAAAGATGGTTTGAATGGAGCCTGTGTAAGTCTTTATACAGGGTCGATCAAAACAAAACCGCAAACACACACTCACACTCACACACACCTTCAGACACACAGCTTATCGTACCCACAGATGCAACCCGAAACTCCGGTTGGGCAACCCCACACAGATCAACAAAGGAACAAAACGACTGTGAAATCAATTGATGAATGAATCGATGTCCGCCCATAAAGCTTTTGTGTTACATGTTATTAAATATAACGAACTGGCTTCAGGTTATTCTCAAATAAATAGTTTGGTTGCGCTCATGAGACGATATGAAAACGCTGACTGGTTGGTTTTTCCATTAATTATTTAGGATTTCTGAACTTCTGAAAAGCAGAGCAGCTTATATCTGGTTATGAGAGAGAGGGATATTTTTACTTTGACCCAGGTAGTTTGTTTGAATGTTTTTATAGTTTGTTTTAAAGCATTTATAATTGCCATTTATAAATGTGATATAATAGAAATAATTACAATAATAATAGTATGACTCTAAAAATAATAATAAATATTGTTAGTCAATTATTATCAACACAAAATTATAAAAAAAGTACAAATTTTAATTTATGTATATATAGGTCAAATTGTTTAATAGTTTTTATATATTTTATTATATTTATATAGCCTTTTATTTCTGGTGTTCATATAAATACCTTTGAAAATACTAAACAAAAGCTCAAAAGGAATCTAAAAACATAAAGATTATATCCATTAATTTAAAATTTTATCTGAATTGTTTTGCGTCTAAGTGGAGATAAGTTGTGAGATTTATCCAATAAAGGCGCGTCCCCCCCTCCCCTGCTGACTCTGCTCATATGACTGAAGGAGGAGTGTGTTTGGGCTGAATCCTGAAAGATTCCTGCATATTGAAGATGTGTCTCCGGTCCCGCAGGAGTGTCCTCTGACTGCAGATCACCGTGATGATTCTCCAGCGACAAATAAGAGATTAGCAGAGAAGTGACAGGATCTGGTGCACGTGGAGATTTTTTTCCAAAAATGAAAACAATTCTTGAACGATGCAGGAATTCTTATAATTTCCTTTCATTAAAGGGGTGTGAAATCATAGAAACGAGTAGACGTCGCCTTAAACGACCTGTGGATATGACAACAGTCCCGCGAGAGTTTGAATCAGGTTTATTCACAAGAACAAGAATAAAATAAACAAAACAAAACTTTTATTTTATTTTTTCCTGTGTATTTTAATTTAAGATATTTGTAACAACACATAAATACGAGTCAGTTAAATAGTTTACCTAAATTTGTTTTTTATTTAAACATGTATTTAAAAATTTAAACACAATTTCCTCAATTTTCACATCAACTCATTATTAATACACTTATAGATGACATCCAATATGAAACACATGCAACTAGGCCTATACTATTACCGGGTTAAAAAATCTCCATATGGCCTGTTTGTAAAAAATATTATTATTACCGCTCACGTGCAACAGTCTAAAGCAATTATTAATTGAAACAATAGTAATCCCAG
>JBAMHV010000015.1:17975351-18015458 GCA_037177535.1 Pseudomugil gertrudae | reverse complement strand
CCCCCCCCCCCCCCCCCCCCCCCCCCCCCCCCCCCCCCCCCCCCCCCCCCCCCCCCCCCCCCCCCCCCCCTCCCGACCTCAGTCCCTACAGAGAACCCCCAATTCCTACAGCAAAGTCGGTCAATATCTCGCTTTCTCCTTCACATGCTGCCCCTCCCTCCTCTCCTCAGCTCCTCTCTTTAGTTCTTGTATGCACGCACACACGGATGCACACACGCGCTTTGTCTCACTCCTGGACCTTTTCTCTTGTCTCCATTCATTCCTTACCTGTCTATCTCTCATTTACGCACACACACACACACACACACACACACACACGGAAACACAAAATGCTTACTTTTGTGCAACAGTCACTCAGTCCCCCATTGCGACTCAAACTGCATTAATATTGAATCAAACAGCAGTGTCTCCAGCTAGCAGGCAGCAGCCAGTCCCCCCCACCCCCCAATCCTCCCCACCCCATCTTTCTCTCACCGCAGGCTGGCTCCCTGTCTGCACTCTGCAGGATGGAAGGAATATTCCCACTGGGCATGAGGCATGGATTAGCTTTAAATCAACTTTAATATGGCAATAGAGATGGAGCTGTAGCGTCACTGCTGGGATATAAAGTAGTTTTTATGTGTTTAAGTACTAGTTAACAGTTACTTTACTTTCCCATGCCTTTTGTCTTTGTTGTGTGGTCAGAAATGTGATTACTTTTGCATATTTACCTTGTTTTTTTTTCTCCCTCTCTTTGCCTCCCAACTTCATCATCATCCCTCCCAATGCTGCCATCCACACCAAGCCTGCAAGCGCAAAGAACAGGAGCAACACAAGGACCGCAACACGGCACCCAAGAAGCAGCGTCTTGTCTTCACCGACTTGCAGCGGCGTACACTCATTGCCATATTCAAGGAGAACAAGCGTCCCTCCAAGGAAATGCAGATCACCATCTCCCAACAGCTTGGGTTGGAGCTCAGCACCGTCAGCAACTTCTTCATGAATGCACGCCGCCGGTGTGTGGACCGCTGGCATGACGACCATGGTACCAGCCCCGGGCAGCCAGGCACTTCTGCCACCACCTTCTCCAAGGCCTGAGAGGAGGAGAGGGCCTTCAGAGGGTTGGGGAACCAGGTTGGAGCAGGTGTTGTGGGAAATTGGTTGTAAATCCTGTAACAACCTTCCCTGGCCTGAACCACCTGTATGTGTCCTCTGCCTAAAAAAATCCTTTGTGCCATGCAATCATCTTTATTCGTCAGTCAAAATTTCAAGCTTTCACCTGAAAGAGGCGTAATCTAAGAGGTGAAGTGTGAAATCAGGTTCACTCGGCATTACTCACACAAGGACAATCATTGATTTTGTCTGTTTTTTCTTGAAAGAGAATCATTTTTATGGCATTCAACGGAGCAAAGAGACACCAAAGATTTGATCTTTTTGTTGAACGCTGTTTGCATTTTGCTAGCCTCCGCCTTTGCCACCCAAGTAGCCACTGATCCTGCTGGTTTTTTTGTTCTTGTTTTTCTTAGTTTTTTGCTCAACTCACCTTCTTTGTGTCTGCCTCCTCACTCACATCCCCTCTACGCCGGCACATGGAAGCAACAAGGGCGATAGAACGGCAATAAATCTGACAAGAAAACAGCACATAGCCTTATTATCAGAGCCACATCTTGCTCACACACACAAGGCCGTCGTAAAGAAAACAGCGCAGCCTATGAAAGAAACAAGACTCTCCAATTCTCCGCCTTCGCCACCCCCTTTCTCCTGTAATCTCCTTCATTCCTCGGCCAAAGGTATTCCCCGATGGCTCACCATTTCAGAGAGCAGCTCAGCCTGATCATACAGCAAACTAATGAATTGAAAAATGAATTGATGCTGACAGAGCGAGCGGGGCCTTGACCCCTCCTGAAGGTGAAACTCAAGACTCTCGGCAGCAGATACTCAGGTCTTCCAGGCCCAGGTTATATTTTTGCACAGATGTCGGAGGCCTGCAGGGAGACGTGTCATTATTACTCTTAGTCTGAGCCCATAGAGTCGGTTTCTCTGACCAACAGGAGAGGCGGGTGAGATGTCTGGACATGCTCTTTGTTCTGCTGGGAGCTTTTCCTCAAATCAATATCTGAGAACCAAACGATGACAGCAGCACGCTCGGGCATCCAGCCAACTACATTACAGCTGCATATGAAAAGCAGAATGTAAGAAGAGCACATGGAACCCGGTGGAGATGGGACACAAAGGCCTCACTACAGCAGCAGCAGCACACTTCTTCACCCTGGTCCTGCCTGCACATGCAGAGCATCAGTGCCCCCTGCTGTTGATAGCAGAGACCTGTAACCAGAAGAGCAAGAGGGCTCTGAATGGAGG
The DNA here is from genome assembly GCA_037177535.1 of Pseudomugil gertrudae. Taxonomy (NCBI): domain Eukaryota; kingdom Metazoa; phylum Chordata; class Actinopteri; order Atheriniformes; family Pseudomugilidae; genus Pseudomugil; species Pseudomugil gertrudae. The sequence goes on along the minus strand of JBAMHV010000015.1, from coordinate 18,013,118 downwards.
AGAGAGAGAGAGAGAGAGAAGAGCCACTAAATGCTGAGGAGAAGTCATGGCACAACACATTCAAGCCCTCGCAGCTCTTTGAAGGCAGATCAATAGCTAACCATTATCCTATTGTTCCTCTTCCAACCAGCACTGGTGAAGCTTGAGGAGGGGGATGGTCAAGCTGAATGCTGAAAATGCAGGGATTTCTCAAAGGCAGGCAATCTAAATCTGACAAGAATCAACAAATGAGAAAAAAATGACGCAGAAAAGGGCAAGAGAAAAAGTACAACAGAGTCAAATGTAACAGAAAGGTGAGACAGACACAGCTGAGGTGCAGCGGAGGTTTCAATTTTCATCATTTTTGGAGGCTTCATATGTTTCTAACTCAGTTTTCATCAATTTAACCTGTTTGCAAAAAAATTTAAATAATAAAATAAAATAAAAACAATCTCTCATCAGACATGTTTCAAAGCAAACCTTCTGGTTTTCCCACATGAGGGTTGTCAGTAGCGAACCCAAGGCTAACAACCACACTTAGCTGTTAAAATGCTACAAGAATTAGTGCCAATGCTTACTGCCTTAATGTGAGTCAGAGAATATGGTACTAGGGTTAACACACAGCTACAATATGCCCCGCTGGTGGCGGGCAGGGTGTGTGCCATAGCAACCAACAATCAGCTTTTAACAGAATTAAAATATACTTTTTTAGTAAAGAAAACGGAAAAAAAAGAACCAGATTTTAAGGCGTACAGTAACCAAAACCTCAAATGACAAAGATACAAACACATCAGAAAATGTCTCCAACACATAACTGGACACATTGTGAAGCAGAAGAAAAGCTCTCATTCTTTGGTTCTCTACCTCCTCTGTCCCTCCAAACCCTTGTCCCCCTCCCACCCCTTCTCTCTTCCTCTCTATATAATGATGCGGGTATTTAATTAGTACCATAGACACAAAGTTTCTATTTCTTGTTACTATTGTGCTCTGTTGTGCATAAGTAAGGCACCTTGTTGATAAATCAAAAACAAAAAAGGAAGGACTTTTTAAAAGGAAACGAGGGATGCAAGGACCGCGGCCAATGATGGACATGTTTTTTTCTTTTTTCTTTTGCATTCTACGTGAACACAGACTCGATGGAGACATTTACCACAAAACAGAGAGATAAAGAAAAACAGCTGAGGATGAGAATAAATGATGGAAGCTTTCTCTTTTTTGGCATTTCACATCAGAACTGTGGTACTCTTCAGCCTCCCTCCCCACCTTTAAGCTGAGCTCCATGAATGGGGCAGAACGTAACCTCCAAACATCCTAGCTGACTCAGTATGTTTTAACGGAGGGTGGGGTGGGGGGGAGTTACAACTCGGGACTCAGTAGTTATCTGTTTGGTTTTAAGATGCAACTGTAGCATTTCCAACGATGTAGTCAGATTAGCGGTGCAGATTAGAAAAGAAATGGTCATCGTAGGGGAGTTGATCAGAAGGCACTGACTAACTTCATGCTGCTGTAAGCAGCGAGTTAATGTCGCCAAAGGAAGATGAGCTTAAATTGACATGTGGTATACAGTTCATCGAGCTTAGGTAAATGGCTAGATTCAGCTCCATGTGTTAAGCTGACAAAATGACATTTGTTTGTAGTGAGAACCAATGTGGCTACCTCACTAAGCTGAGTGGTTTGTGAAACCGCCACTAATACCAAAGATACTGCAGCCTACCAGTCGTAAACTGCCTAGGGGGACACAAACCAAAAACAAAAGCCCCCCCCTTTTTGCCCAAAACATTTACACACAAGCACACTAATAATCCACTGACACGCACACAAACACACTGCATCCATGATAACAGCGCAGTCAGACTGCAACGTGCCACATAGGAGGAGGTGGCTGCCTTGCAGACAGAGTTGAGTGCCTTTTTCCTTCAACCACGGGTGGGACTGCACTGGACACACACACTTATACGCATACAAACATGCACAGCCTTGCAGATGCATGCATGTAGCTGCACACACATGTACAAACAAGCACTCATGCAGACAATGCACCCATAATTGGATGGACAGAAAGGGGGGCCAAAGAGAGGGACACAGAGTGGGGGCTGTGTCAGCATTTTCTCCCATATTGACTTTCCATCTTGATACACTAGAATACAAGCACTTTATCATGTAGAAAGTCTATAAAACATTCTCTATACACTATTTATTTGAAACAAAATTATATGTTACTCTTTAATCTGTCAGTCTTTGTTAGTCTATTGTTGATCTCCCAGCTCAGAGCCTTTTCCCCCTTTGTTTTATCTTTTGACGTCTGCCCGGTGTGCTTCAGCTCTCAGCCATTTTACCTTCCTCACATCAGAAATATTTTTATGTAACAGAGAATGAGGAAGGCAAAAAGGCGAAGCATCCAGCACTCATGGAGCAGCAGTCATGAACTCCAACCACTTAATGTCTCTCTCTGTCCACTGCATGCAAGCACAGAGGCTGCACTGGAAAAGTGTGGAAAACAGTTTAAAGACACAAGCTCTCTCCTCCCTCCACCTTGTCTGTCCAGTCAACATTTCCCCCTGGCTAGTGCTAAGACTTGGTAGGTGTGTGTTGACAATTAATTCTGAAATACCTCAAAAACCTTTCATGTAAACTTTATGTAATTTAAACTGAAAATAATACTGCTAATGATAACGATGATTATGAAACTATGATACTATGATAGTTAGTTTTGGAACTTGTGACTTGAAGCTTTATACTGTTAAATTCCTTTTATTTGTTTGCTTATTTTTCTTGTACGTTCTCTCGTTTGTTTTTGCTACGGCATGTACTTACTGTTTTCATAAAGGAAAGACATTGTGAATGTTTCTGTGGAGGGTTAGCTGAGAAAAGAACAGACAGAAGAGAAGGCAAGAGTAGAGAGAGTCGGACTTTAGATGCTTAGTTCAAAGCTCTCTCACAGACGGCTACATTCAAAGAAAAAAATAAAAGAGAAAGAATTGAATCAAAGATCATTTGAGTTGAATTAAAAAACAAAAAATTTGATGTTAAACCAAAGAAGGAATAATCTTATACTCAATGTTAGCTTTCTTCTGCCTTTAAGTTGTCTTTTCTCTGAGTAAAAAAAAAAGGAAAAAATTTCACAGTTACTTTTGAAGGTTTCTGGGTGTGTTCAAGTGCTCCTGATGTTCTTAGAATATTAAAGACCAGCACCTCCTATTGAGAAGAAGGTGCACTTTTTTTCTTTTGTGCATGGATATTGTATAACTGTATAGAAACCAACAGGAATGACCTGTGATTTTTGTGGGGAGCGGAGGAGGGTGGAAATACTTGGGAATGGGTGGAGAAGGGGTGGGGGTTATTTTGGTTATGAAAATAAACAAGAAAAAAAAGGTGGGGGGATTTGGGTTTTAGGCATTGGAGGGGTCCTTGTTTTTAGAAATTTCTGTCACTGTTGGATTCACTGGTTGTGTGCATGTGTTGTTGCAACCCTACCCCTTTCCCCATGTTTCTTTGATGTATATAAATCCAGACTGTAGGGGGCAGTGTGTGCTGGGGGAGGTCAAACTTCTCTCCTCCAAATCAATAGCATTCAGTCTTCATTCCTCAGCTTGTGGTCCACACTCGGGTCCTGCAAAGTGTGTCTTGCTTTTCCAAAGACGGGCTGTTTACTTGGAGTTAATCAGAGGGACACACACAGACCCGAATGGCCTTGAATATACTTGTATGTCTGTCTCCATGCTTTTCTGTCGATGTATATGCGTTCATTTGTACCTATGTGGAAAGCAAAGTGTTCTCTATTTTATGTTTCTTTACTATGGGTTGCAATATTTGTCATGCAAACATTTGAAACCATTTCTTACTGACTGACCGACCAACCAACTGCAGGACCACATGGCAACTGATCATCTGGCCTGAAATGTCATCGGCATTTACTGTCAAACAGCATATGTGTGTCATTTCACTGTTGGATTGAGGAGGTTGCCAATGGGACTGATGTAGACACCCCCAGTCACACTGTGCTCTCCCTCTTCTGTTACCTGTTAATCAATCAGAACCAAGTGTCTTTGTGATGGTAGAAGACAATCAGTTTCAAAACAAGAAAAAAGGTAGAGAGAGGGCAGGCCAGTGGGGAGGAGGAGGAAGGGGAAGATGTAAAAGCAAAATCATGGGAAAAGAGGCTCTCTGAATCGAGACATGCTGTAATGTGCGACTGCCAAACGACTGCCCCACCGCCCCCACTCACTCGAAAGCACTCATTTGCCATCCCATCCCAGTCAAAGTCAAATCTCCCAACCAGTCGAATTCATACCCTCACCCTCTGTCACTTTTTACTTTGCTTCACCTCCTGCCCATTATGCAGGACTGCAAAAGAAAGAGAGCTGTGGTTGCTAAGATCATGTTTTCCATCATTTACCACAATTTCCTGCTAATCTACTGATGATGTAACCAGCCGCGAGGAATAAAAATGGCTCCGGTTGGTGGCTTTTGCACAGAAAACTATGCAAGCACTTGACCCCCCAATCTTAATCGTTGCTGCTGGGTCAGAGTGTACAACCCTCAACAACCCCTTCCACATTTTAATTCTCATACTTTGACCTCCTCCACCTTCTCTCGCCCCACCCATCTCATGAGCTGAGTGAGGGCGGAGCAACCCCAGTCACTCAGAGGTTGATGGAGAGTGGCTGGGGAGAGAGGAGCACTGCAGCACCCTGTGTTTCACCACACTGATGTCACATAGCTTTACATGAACGCCCCAAACTGCCACTGACGTCAAAATGGAGTCCATGCTGATGTTTGCAAGCTGATCCTCCCCCTTCATGGCTCCATTGTCCTACAATGTTTGACCGTCTTTGTCCCCAGCGCCAAGGAAGGGCCACAATCAATGCAAAGACTCTTACATTGTACTTACCGAAGTTTACAAAGTCGTCTGGAGATGGTGGCTTATATTGCACTTGGACAGACAGACAGTCACACAAACAGACACAGGCACATGCTGGAGAGGGTGAGTCTGCCTTTCAAGAGTGTTTGCTGAAACCAAAGATGAAATCAGAGGTATGACAATCTGGCTGCCAAACCCAGAAGACAATGTTCAGCTCTCTGGGCTGCTCTACGGGTCCTGTGATTTACCGGCGGACATTCCACGTCTTGCACTTAAACACACAAACGTACATACACAGAGCTGGTGTGAACATTTTCACACACCTCCACCACCCAGAAACAGGGGCAGAGACCCACTTGCGCCTGATCAGAAAGCCTCTCTTCCCTCCTCCCACTGCAGAAGCCGGAGAGCCTGTGGAAGACTTTTAGTTTCACTCTAGTTGAGACTCTTAAGAAGGAAAAAAATCTGAGTAATAACTGTTACAGAAAAATAAAAACTAAAAGGATAATATGGGTAAATTGCGTGTTTTGAAATAAATTAACAAATAAAACAATTGTAAAACAAAGCAGCACTGTTGGTTTGTCGTATTTTGCTTTGATCATGTTTTTAACACAACATAGAAGAGAAATATTCATACATAGATAAACTGTCAGGAGTATAGACAGGTTTATAATGTTCAATTATTCTTTTTGTATTACATGAATAAATTTATTAGAAAATAGTAGCTATGTAGGATGATTGTTTTACTAAGACTAGCCTTAAAAAAATTAAAAACAGAAATGTAACATGAAGGCAAGTTTATTTGTGCAGCACAATTCAACAACAGTCTGATTCAAAGAGCTTTACATTATAAGAGTAGAAAATAAGAAGCATGATTTAAAATAAAACATATGGGAAAGGAGAAATAAAGAACTTTAGGTAAAAGAAACATGCAGAAACCTTTTACATTTTAAATGAATTTGTAGCTAACATTTAGTTTTGATTAAAAACAGCTGAAGTGCAGCAGACAGGGTCTAACCTGGATCTAAATACAGGTTAGGCTGATCTGAGGCTTTCTGGGAGTTTGTTCCAGACACGTGGAGCATAGAAGCTGAATGCAGCTTCTCCATGTCTGGGTCTGACTCTGAGAAAACTCAGAAAGCAAACAATATAATCATAGTTTCTACAAAAAACTTTATTGTCCTCCATGCAATAATAATGGCAGATGCTTTTAGCACAAAGTCATGGACCTTGTGATTCAGTTGGCTTGGTACTTGCTGTCACCTTCTCATCCATCTGCAGCTTTGTGGATGCAGGTTGTTGAGGAGATCATACGCCCAGGTCCTGCACCCTGAGAGATGGCATAAGAGGATCGACGGAGCGACGTCCCTCTTCTGAACTTTGACCTCAGCTCCACTGGTTGAGGGGATGTGATGTGGACCTGCATAGCAGTTACAATGATATCAGTAACCCTCCATTAAACCTATTCTAACATCATCATAAGTCAACTATCACAGCCATTGCAAAGAAGTTGGCATGTTGTGAAAACATCTGAAAACAGAACAAAATTACTGGTTAATTTAATAACCAAACAGTTTATTAAAAATAGCAACAAAAAAATATAAAAGACTGAAAAAGACACAAATCAATTTGAGCTCATTTAGACATTTCTGTAAAGTTGCTACCAGACCATTAATGTGTAGCATCTCCTCTCCTCCTTTCTTTTAAAGGCTCTTTATTTATATTTTATTGAAAGTTTTGTTATAATAAAATAGTAACAATATATGGATCAATGTTTCAGACATAGCAAATCAATCTCTATGTCCTCTCCCCATCTGACAGAGAATGAAAAAAATAACAGTAATAGTGCTAAAATAAATAAGAAGGGACAAAGAGAGACAGAGAGACAGAGAAGAGGCTTGTTCTGATGCGTCACCACATCCTGGTATAAGATGGCTGCCCTCTCTAAGCAGTTACCCTCAAGCTGTTTAATCTAATTTGCAGTTTTCAACAAATGACATGAATGGCTGCCAGCTCTGATAGAATATTCCTATTGAACCTCTTCGGGTCTATCTAACTTTTTCCAGATGCAAAAACTGCATTAGCTCATTAATCCAGTGACTGTAGGAGTGTGGTCTCTCATCTTGCCACCTAAGAACAATTAGCCTCCTTGCAATCAAAGATGAAAGATTATTTTATTAAATTTGTATTTTGGAAGATTGGCTTCATCTGGGGCCGCTCAAAATGAGTTACAGAGATTTTTAAAGCTCCTGAAACTGTTGTAAATATTCAGAGTCAGGGGCAAATAAGTGTGATGAAGCTTTTCTGTTTGATTTTTCTACTTTGTAAACTTTGGGTTCATGTAATGTCATATGTTGGCTAATTTCTTTTTAGTCTGATGGAGAATTTTAATTTACAACAGCCTGTGCTGTGTGCAGATAGAAGAGGAGAGGGCCAAAAGTGCTAACACCCTTTCCTCTCCAGACGCCACAGGGTGAATTTAGTAAAGATGGTGGAAAAGAGTGTTTTCAGTCTATGTCCACACTGCGCTAAAATCAGTTTTGGCGTGAACATTTTAGCAAAAACTAGGAGAAAGGCTTCACCATCCCTATAAAACCACTGTAGTGCATCCCTACAAGGCTGAAGGCTGTTGGTTGTGCTATGATGAGATTATCTAATGAGATAGTAAAGAGTAACAGTAAGCAGTAAGCAATACATAAGTATTGCTTACTGCTTACTGTAAACAAGCCAGGATTGTTTGGAGCAGCACCACAACTTAGCTGGTCACAGATGCTGTTATTATTGTTGTGGCGACTGTTTATCTCAATGACATCAAATTCTCCAGTTGTTATGTTGATCTGATGCAACACAGGCAGTAGAGGTTGCACTGTAACTTAGCACTGTGAGGACGGCCCTTTCGTCTATGGATGCCAAAATGAGCAATTATTGCAGACCAAATTTTCCTTACGCTGTGTCCACATCCTAATGGGATTTTCTAGAGTTGGGTTAGTCCTATATAAAGAAAATTCTACAGGCATGGGATAGATTTGAAGAGCAGGAAGTGATAAGGCCTTACAGAACAAGGATTCAATGTTCAGTCAGGATTCTTTGCTGGTCTGGTAACTTCTGTCACAACAGCTTAGAGCAGATTTTAGCTGCTCAGTAGTGTGTTCGTCTCAGTCATTAATTTTCTTTTCTGATTAATCCAATTCAGGCTCGCAGAAAGCTGAAGCTTTTCATCCATTTTTGCATTAATTTTCAACACCGCTTACTCCAATTCAGGGTTGCAGGTAGCTGGAGCTCATCCCAGCAATTAGCAGGTGAGAGGCAGGGTTCACCCTGGCTGGGTTCTTGGAGATGTGTTGTTCCAAATTAATTCAGACAGAGATTTGTACAGATCATTGAAAGTGTTTTCCCAATAAATCCGTTTTGGTAGATAGTGGAACAAATAAAGGAATTTAGGTAAAATATTAATATTGATCACATTGATTTGTCCATTCGGAGATACAGATGGGACAGGTGTTCCATCTTTTTAGATGTCATTCTTTAAAGAAGCAGAGTTTACTGTGAGGTTGTGAAAAATTAACCCCATTCATCCATCCATCCATCCATCCATCCATCCATCCATCCATCCATCCATCTATCCATCCATCCATCCATCCATCCATCCATCAATCCATCCATCCATTTCCCTTAGCTTATTTGGGGTCAGACCAGACCTCCATCTACAGGGTCACTCAGCTTATCCATGGGGGATCCCAAATTGTTCCAAGGCCATTTAAGAGATGTAGTCCCTCCAGTGTGTCCTGAGTCCTCCCTAGGGTCACCTCCCAGTGGGACATTGGGATGTTCCCCAACAATACTGGGTGCAATACTGGACGCTTCCCCTATCGTTTATAGGAAGCCCTTGCTTTCAGAGAAGCTGCATTTATAGCCTGAAATTTCTTCAAAGTATACCTAAGATGGGTGTTGTTCTGGGATCAGCGGATAAGGAGTAGGGATGGGGAGTTACCTTACCTTGTACCAAGTGGGAATAATTTGATTTATCTCTGTTGATCTCTGTATGTATTTGTTAATAAATCCAAATAGTGAGAGTGTAATATGAGTTTGCTCACTACACCTCCAAATTTCTGACAGGTATTTCATGTTTTCATTTTGATCCTTGGCTGCAGCAGTGTTGTGATGTTTACACAAAAAGGAAAGCAGATTTTTGGTGCTGTGCAGTGAATATGTAGAACACATCCCTGTGAAACGTGAACATCTGCAGAAACCTCTCTAGGTGATGTGCTTCTAGCTGAGCGCGGTTTGGACATAAAAGAAAGTTTATGCTTCATATGAACAGAGATAAAGTTGGCTACATTTACAATATGTGAGCAATGAACAGAATGATGAAAGAGCACGTGAGGTGGTACACATGAGAATTCATGTAAAAAGGGTTACTGGGTATGTGGTGTTAAGAAAAAAAACACTTTCTTTCACCAGATTGTAAAACTTTGTTGCATTCTGATTATGTGTCTGATTGTTGTTGTTTTTTTTAGATATTCAGTCACTTCAGAGTGAATCTGCCATCAGATCCAGCAACGTTTTTATACATTTTACTGTTCTTGTAATAAATAAAACTACATCCTTATATTTTAGACTGCTTTGTTATTCTTAATCCTTCTTTTGAAAGATATATTAAATGTATGAATCTTAGTCTACCGGGCTATAATCCGTCCTTTAGGAAAAGGATTATTTTAACAGTTAAGCATCTGTAATAGTTCAGGTGTAGGAGCTTACACCAAACATAAAATAAACACTGATGACTGGGACTGAAACAATGGGAAATGTGAAACTCGCTCCTTGTTCAGCAGATTTAACGATGTAAGTTATTTGTATTTCTCCATTGTAACTCTTCCTTTCTCCTGTGAGCTTCTCAGTTATGATGTCTTTTTGTGTGTTTTAGACTCGTAGACTCAGTTTACTCTTGAGAAATCTAAAAGTCTTAATAATCCTAGCAATAATTGAGCGTGAAGCACAGTACACTCTTGACAAACACAAATCATATCTTCACCCAGTATCAGTTGCCCTCCCTCATGACCTACTTAGCTTAATAAAGAATGTACTGTCATCCCAGTTTGGAGCAAATGAATCCCATTGAAGGTGTGTTGTATCATGTACCCAATGCTATTACATGCAGTGACCTTTCAGGTGAGCTATAACCTGAGAGGCAATAAACAGTGTGGATTTGTGAACTGGAATTCCAGTTCCTCTTGTTTACCATTGAATTTAGAATGGTGCTCCTCACCAACCCATTGAGCTCTATGTCTTAAATGGGCTGAGATCTTTAAATGGGTCTCATGGAGAAATGCAGTGCTAACCCTAAGGTCCTGAAGGTGGGAGAAGTCTTTCTTGTTTCACAGGATGATTACTGCCTTTGCAATCCCAGCTAATTAAGTTGACCTGGCAGCCAATCAATCAGGACTGAGCAGATAAAATTACCATTGGAGTCAACTTGATGAAAAAGTTTAGGAGCATCTCAAATAAATAGGCTGTAAAAGGTTGCCTTTACTTGAAAGAGGTGGATTTTACTGATGAAAGAGTGTGGGCATCAGAGGAGCAGGAACCCAATGAGCTTGATTCTCCACACAGTACAGGAAGCACTAGTCGGGTCCACAAATGTAGGAAAAAAGTAATAAAGTCTGTTTGAGACTAAAATAAGTGGTTTGATTTGCTTGGCACACTCTGGTATCCACACAATTCTTATATAGCATTTTGTCCCTCTGTTCTGTGAGTCGTTGATTTTCATATGTAGCTTAGCATTTTCCTTCCTTCCATTTGAGAGCAGCAACCATCTGGGTTGTGCATTTGGGCAACTATGACTTCTTTCAATCTTCATGAGCCCCGTCTTGTGTTTTGCATTCATCCCAGCTCTTATTGGAGCTAATGCCAGCTCAATTTCTGTTTTTAGTGAAGATACTTCATCTCATTCTGCGGATGTCTTTCTGTATGCTGGTCCGAGTGTTAGCTTCATTGCTAGTGGCAGTCACATGCTTGGTTTTGAAGGCATGACAGCTGTAGATGTTGTCTGTCCACAATAGAAAAAGGACTAAACTTTCATATGGGCCAGGTTTAGGTTGTAGCAAGATATACATTTGCAGGATTATAATGGATTTATCATGAATTATTAGGACCTTGTGTTATATCTGTCTACTTCATCAGATGTCCCCATATCCTTACACATCCTCTTCTTTAAACATCAATGATATGATAGCATTTTGGATTGCATGGTGAACTGTGCTCACCATTAATTATCTCTGGAAATCCTCCCAAGTCTATGCAGTAATTTCCATGACAGAGCCATGCCTGCTTTTAATGCAGTCTGCCTGAGGGCCAGAAGATCATGGACATCTAATATTGATTTTTAGCCATTTCCATTGGACTCATAGATGTCTACAGACCCAGATTCGTTTGATAACATTATACATTAAGTGATGAAAACTTAAAAGTCTTTGCATTTTTACATTGAGGAACATTATTCAAGAATTGCTTCACAATTTTTTAACGCAGTTTTCTGCAAGCCTTACCAAACCTCTGGCCACATTTACTTCTGAGAGATTCAGCTGCTCTAAGGTGATCTGATGGCACCCAGTTATGTTACTCGCCTGAAACTTGCTCCTGCTAATTTTGTTTTAGTGCTGCTCACATTACGCAACCTGTTTTCTATGTATTGTGTTCAAATCCAAGATGGGGCAATCCTTTTGAACATATTAAAACACAACATGTTTATTATCTTCTGTTATGTAGAATAACACATATTTTACGTGATCAGCAAATCAACCTTGTGTGGTTGTATTTACACTTTAAACACCTTTTTTGCATTAGTGCTCATATGACTTTTAGTATTTTAAGCCTTAAGATAAATATTTAATTGTTTGACATGGTACTAAATCCCACACCACTGAGCATAGTTTCCTGTGCTCAACACATTTAAGATCATAACATAGAAAAAAAACTGATGGGCTTTATATACATTGATTGTTATGCACTCTTAAAGTTGATGATTACAAGAATTAATTAATTATGTTTATTAGTTTTTAATGTTTCCTTTAGACACTTTGACAAACAAATTTAAACAAAGTAAATGACAAACATGGGATGTCCTGCTTTGTTTGAATTTTTGTTGTCTCCATTCACTCTGTGGGTCTTGTTGTTTGAACTTTTATCAGCACAAATACAAATAGATGTCTTACCTTGTGTTTGTCATGCACAGTAAGAATGACACCGAGGGCATGATAAGTGAATGAGGGCAAAGCAGCCATCCAGGCAGTGAGCAAAGCGCTGAGCCACACAACTGGATCAATGAAGGCCTTATCGGACACACCTGGTGAAAAACAAGCAGAACAATCAAACCCTTCCACTGAAATAGTACGAACATTGTTTATTTCTTCAGGAACAAAAGGAAACACTAAACAATAACTGAAAAAGATGCTTTTTGTTGCACGTGTGTGTGCTCGTCTGTGTTTCATGTCATTGGTCTCTATGTGAGTCAAATTCAGCTTTAGACTGGTTTCTATATATTACAGGTTGAATTGCCATATAAGAAGCAACATCACACATAGGGATGCTCTGATTGTTGTAGGAAAGTACCTATGAAGTAATAGTCACTCGGTGATCTCTGAAAAAGGCGAGTGCTGTGAGTGATTCTGCTGCAGATGAAGAACATCACCACAGAGACGCATACAGCTGCTATACTGAACTTGGTCCAGTATTTGGTCACCAGCACGATCTAACAAAAAGAAATAATCTGATGAGAAAGAACGTGTGACTCGGGTAACAGCAATGAAGGTATTTGTATACAACATTTGTTTATTATTAGAACCAGTAAGAGAGATATTATTTTAATCAAATTTTTATATTTACAGAACTAAAGTAGAAGAATTATATCATATTATGGAAGAATAATTTAACAGGACGAAATATAGTTTAATAAAATGTCACTGAACACATAGAAGCTTACTGAATAGAGAAATTATAGAAACCAGTTAGAATCACAGCTTGTGAAACCATTTTTTTCACACTTCTGTGACAAAAGCCTACAGTACATAGGTTTTATGTAAACGCCTTCACCAGTGAGCAATGAATTATGGTTTGATATTATGGTTTAACAGATTTTATTTATCCTTTGTGCTATGTAACATCTTTTTCTTACTTTTTAAAAAAAAATTATTATGACAGATTTTTATTGGTTAGTTAGTTACTTTTTTCAATGGAGGCATATAAAACACAGCAGACAAAAATCCTAAAGATCCTAACCTCAATTGTGACAGTGAAGGTGGCGGCCATGGCAACAGTGACAGCCATGGTCTGGTAGTCCACGTCTGTGTCGTAGAAAACTCCAAATGGGATGAAGAAGAGGATGAGTGATGTATAAACAGCGTACAGGAGACTCAAAGTCAACTTCATTGGGTTGGAGAGTTCCTGCCTCTGTCCACACTTGTACAGTTCTGGTAATTTCAGACTGGTCTCTGCACTCACATCCTACAACGCAAAGATGCAGCTTTCAACATAGGAATGTTTATCTGATTATCTGGTGAATAAAAGCTTTGGATTCACCTGTTCAAAAATGGCCATGCACAAAACCGGCGATGCTGAGTAGAAGGCAGTGTAGAGAGCAATGAACCATGTTTCATACAGAGACTGTGAGAGAAATAGGCAATAAAAAAAAGGTGAAAGCTTTCCTCCAGGTCAATTCCTAATGTGACTTTCAGGCATTTAGTTTTACCGGTGTGTTTCTAACCTGAGCACTGAAGCCATTAAAGCAGCCAAACCAAATGTGCACAAGAGCAAAACCACAGGTCTTATACAGGAAGTAGCGCAAGAAGAGGGAAATGCGACGATAGGACCAACGGCCATGGACAAGTAGCAGCCTCTGCAAAAATCTGAACTGGGACACGGCAAAGTCTGAGTTCTGCACAGCTTGACCTCCCTCTACTCCATGCACTCCCACTCCAATGTGAGCTGCTGGTAATGCAAAAGGGGGAAATTAAAACATTAACACACAGCAATATCAGTGCAATCATGTCTCATTTATGTCCCCAGACTTACTCTTGATCATATTCACATCGTTGGCACCGTCACCGATGGACATCGTGATTGAGCTGGTGTGTTTCCTGACCAACTCGACAACCTCTGCCTTCTGTGCAGGTGTCACACGGCAGCACAACACTGACTGACACTGTTCAGCCAGGCTCATGAATGAAGCCCCCCACTCTGGTCTCTGCTCAAACTCTGCCTGGGGTAAAACGCCATCAAGCAGCTCAGTTTCGGTCCTCATGGTAGATTATATTTTACATACATGTCTAATGCTACATATTACCAGACTCACCAATGAAATATCCTTCTACTTGCTTTTATATTGTGACTTGAAACTGACCTCATGAAGATCATTTTGGAGTTGTTGGTATCTCTGACAATATCTTTACTTTTTAAATGTAAAGTTCAACCTTCAATAGCTGGTGTATAATGATGTGAGCAAACAGGAAACAAGAAGAGGGAGAGAATGTGTCCTACATGCTTTCTAACAGCCAACACTAGGTTTATTAAATCCATACAAGTCTCAGCTACAGCAGTTTCTGATCAGATGTGATGACCTCTCAGCTTTAAGGAGCTGAGCTGAGCAACTATCATCAAATCGAGTCAATATCTAGTTCCTCAGCTGAAGTATGTGACCCAAAGTTCATCCAGTCCTGTTCATTTCATTTAACTTGTTTAAGTAGAAAATACTGGTCTGTACAAAGTGTTCAGTCAGACACTTTTGCTGTAACAGAAAATATCCATAAAACATAATCATGCACAAATTTGATGATATGTTTACAAATTTTATGAAAAAAAATTATATATGTTGCAGTGCAGACTGTTGTTTACCAGCTCAGGTCCAGTGAGAACCACAGACATCTTTGCCTTTGCTGTCTCTCTGTGTGTATCCCACAGCTCTGTCTGACTGATTTTACAGAAGCTGATCTGTGGATCTGGTGACTGGAGTATCTCCCTGCACAAGCAAACAGAGAGTGAGTTTTTAGAAGTGTTTTCAGCGTCATAATGAAAAAAATTAGTATCACTGCAAACCTCAGCTCCTGCCATTCTAATAATTTGGTGTCGGGATCCAGTAGTCTGCAAGAGTATGCAATATTCACAGCAGTCTCTACAAATACATGTGAGGTGGGGATAGAAAGGAGGGAGAAAAACAAACCAATGTCTTACTCTGTTGCCTTTTAGCTACAATGAATGAATGAATGTCACACTACCTTTTTTGTCTCCGGTCAACACCCATACTTTAATCCCAGCCTCTTGCATTAGAGCAATAGTCTCAGGAACTCCCTCCTGTAACCGGTCTTCTATTGCTGTCACCCCTAGAAGCTACAATTAGATATTTTAATGAGATGTGGAAGCTTTAGTGTCACAACTTTAACAAAGTTAAAACAGACATATAGCTTAAAAGTTTTATAAGTTTAAAAGAGCTTAATAACAAAAGAAATGTAAGCTTTTAAACGCCAATGTTGATCTCTGCACACAGGATACTTTTGGAAAATAAAAAAATAAAATCCTCGAGGCAGAAGCCTCATAAAAGCTATGAACACTGGTCATGCTGGGCCACTAGCCAGTAAAGCTGCTTTAACCTCTTAATGTTGAAGAATTGGACAGAAACATACAATTTTCAAAATCTGAAAACTTTATTTGACCCTTTAACAAAATCTGAAAATTTTATTTTTTCCCCATATGTACTTTTTATTACTATAAAATAGATCAAAAATATTATAGAGTAATCTTCTGCTTTGTGGTATTCACCAGGGTGCAGAGGACCAGTATCATATGGTGAACAACTGGGTTTTGAGTAAAGTTTCTGCCATAAAGTGATGCAAAATGTGCAAAAAAGCATATATAAAGGGAAGACAAGGCCACCTGCAGGTCTCTCTCCATCTCATCATATAGTTTCTCTAGCAGCATGTCACGCTCACAGGTTGCCATGGCAGCAGACAGGACCAGAGTTTTACTCCACTGCTCCCATGATGCTTCAGGAACAGATCGAACCGCAACACACAGTGTCCTCAGACAGGCCTCAGCAAATACCTGTCAGAAGATGAGATGGTATGGTTTCAGAGAGGATACACTTTAAAAGGGAGAATGGAGGATCAACAGGAAGAAAACATAAAAAAAAAAACCAGTAATGGCCACAATAATATAGTGAGGATAAAACCAAGATGGCTAACATGATTTTTTACCTCCAGTGCTCTTTCAGTGCTTTCCTGATATAGATTCTCCTCCTGCAGTCTTTCCAGGATCACTATATCTGCCCCTTTACAGTACAGCTTTAACCCACCATCTGGCGCTCGCACTGACAAAAAACACAAACAAAAACCCATAAAGCTATAAGCCACACTAAGTAGATTTTTTTATGGGAAGTGAAAAGTTTAAATGAAACCTATTCAGCCCCTTTACATGGGTGAGTGCTAAGAAGGAAACCCTCACCAAGGACTGACATGCGTCTTCTCTTGCTGGTGAAGTCCAGCAATGCCAGTAGCTGATATGTGCAAGTGATGCCCAGCTCTGAGACAACAATAGAATCTCGTGTCCTGGACAGAAATACCCAGCCCAGCTCCCTAGCTGCACCAACAAGAGCTTCCTCATCTGGGGATGCAGCCTGGTAAACGGGAGTGTCTGCGGTAATATAGCATAAACACACTGTCTCAAAGGGATGGACCATCACAAAAACCACTCTAACATATATGTTAACCCATTTACTATAATATTAATAGAGATTTTCATTAAAATAGGGCAGTTTTAATGATGGAAACTGCGCAAAGTAGGAGTTGCAGTACTCAGAAATACACATGTGCAACGGTGTCACTGGTGTTCCCTGAGGTAGTTAAAGGGTTAAGTAATAAAGACTACTCGTGTAAATTACAGCATGTACTTCTATATTTTTATGGAAAGCATCATAAATTTTTTTAAATTGCAAATACACCTGCAGCAGGAATTATTAGACCATCCTTCCATGTTCATTTAATGTGAAGTGCATCTAAAAGTACATTTGTTTAGAAAACAGGGGTGGTCCACTGACTGACACGGATGCACATCCTTACCTGCCTTCCACTCTGCCATGACAGTATGACATAAAGCCAGAGCAGTGACAAACTGCCTGGTGTGTGGACACTGCTGTCCTCTGAGTTTCTCCACAAGACTGGGAGCTGACATGTGCAATCCACCACAGGAGAACGGATTCCAGCTTAAATCCATGGGCTGCACAAGCAAAGGGACAAGCAGCAGTGCGTGAATAGAAAGAAGATGGCAAAATATATTTATGTATATATACATAAATATTTGTGGATAGGATGTGGTACCTCTACATCCTCTGCTACGACTGAGGCGTCACCTTTTAAGGGAGGAAAAATATCTTAAAACATAACCACATCTAAAGAAATTACAAATGCAGGAGAAATGCTTTTTACATACACATAAAATCTCTTTTCATATTATAATATTTATATTTCATATAAATATATTGTCTGAGCCAGAAGGTTACTCAGACAGAAAATAGGGTTGGTGTGATCCTACAGTTTGTCTTCTCTGGGCAAAGGTAGTGATAAATATTTAGTGGATGTACAGATGGCTGTTGCATATTAAATAAGAGCATGCAAAATATCTCTGGTTGTCCATCTCGGGGAACGATGGTGAATTAAATTTTCACTCCCCAGGCTAACTTTACTGTGAGCCATGGAGGAAACTTTGCCCACTATCAGACAGAGAGTTTCATTAAAAACCACTAAACAAGTGCGCTGACCGCGTTCCCTCTGAAGAAGATGCAGATTAAATAAAAATGTAGCTTTTAATAAGAGACATTGTTGAACTATGGCCGTTAATTATATTTGTAATGATATTATTATTACCAAAGATCTCCCCAGCCACGCTGCATTGTCTGAAGAGTAAGCGATTCTGGGTTAGTGTCCCAGTTTTGTCACTCAGCAAGTAACCCACTTGGCCCAGCTCCTCATTCAGTGAGGTGTTCCTGGCCTGGGCTGGTTTGCCCGTCTGCTGCCAATACATTTCTACATCCCAGCCAATGAACTTGCTGTGGATTGTGTGGATCACTTCAAACCTGCAGACACACAGAGTGCATAAAAAAATAGAGAAAATGTGTGTTTTCTTCCTCCTTTCTCATTAATTGCATTAGAAGCAACTAACGTGATGTAGAGTGCTATGGGCATAGCTGGGCTGAGGAGGATGATGTAGCTCCAGTAGACCAGGAATGCTGTGTAAACTGGATTGCCGTTAACCACCAGAACAGACAGACCCCCCCTCTGGCTCATGACCCAACTGGAAAATACACCACAGCCAATGGCAAGGAGCAGAGCTGCCAGCAGCACAGACAGGACGATCTAAAAATCCAGCAAGATAACATGCTGTTTGATAAGAACTCTATGCCTCATGTTGTCATCCCCCTGCCCTTCACCTACTCACCCCAATCACCACTCGGTTGAAAACTTTCTCCATCTGAGTTGTCTTCACTTTCAGTTCCCCACAGTTTCTCAGGATCTTTGTGTCTGGGCCTGGAACAAAATAAAGCAGCATTAGCAGCTACGGCTGCAATGGCCGAGCCGAGTGAGACAAAAGGCCATTTTGCAGCCAGAGGGTGACGGTTCACGGCTCTGTGTCAGTGAGACTCTACTGATGTGCCCTTGAGCAATATGCTCAATCTTGTTCACCCTCAAGGGATGTCTGACCCTGATGGTGAAGTTGTAAAGATCAATAAAGTATCACTCTGTTTTTCAGAGATGTTTAATTTCATGTAAACTGTTTGAGGATGTTTGACTCTGTGGGTAAAAATAACAAAAGTATTAAAGGGCAGAAAACTGACTCAAAATAAGTCTGCATAAAGGAGTAAAGTTTAAACTTTCAACCTGGCAAATCCAGTGCTATGAAGTGTGAGGCTTGTAGGGGTTATAATCGGACTAAATGGGGTCAAAGCCAATAAACACTTCATGATGAATAGTATAAAACCCATCACTGGAAGAATCAGATCTATTGATCTGCTAAAGCAAAACTGAAAGGGTCACATGGCACCTCTGCCTTACCAGGTAAAATCAAATCAATTATTGCTTAAAGGACAGGAGGTACTTGTAAACCACCAGATGTTTACAAAGCCCTTATGTAAGGCACAGTGAGAATTAAGCACCTAGAGCCATAATTAGCGGGACACAATATTCCACATTAAAAAATTAGTTTCTTTTTTATACTTTTATTTCTGTTATCACACATCTCTGAGAGGAACATTACATGATATTAAAATTACCATTACATCAAGCTAAATAGACCAGTTTGACAGTGGCCAGAACCCATTCTATCAACATACCCTTGTATCTCTCTGTAATATTCCTCAGGCATAAAAAATCCACAGAAATCCATGATTATATTTGCTTCACCGAAATGAAAACAGCCTTTCACTAGTACCAGCATATATGGTCAGGCCGTAGGCAAAGTCTGTGTTGCGTAGGACTGTTCCTCTCAGGAGTACGTGCTCATTGTCCAGATGAAAATGCTC
Source organism: Pseudomugil gertrudae (assembly GCA_037177535.1). Classification (NCBI taxonomy): domain Eukaryota; kingdom Metazoa; phylum Chordata; class Actinopteri; order Atheriniformes; family Pseudomugilidae; genus Pseudomugil; species Pseudomugil gertrudae. The sequence continues at coordinate 17,993,721 of JBAMHV010000015.1, read as the reverse complement.
CCCTCGCCACTGCAGCTGACCTCTGAAGGTGTACAGGCGGTTGTTGGGTTCTTCACAGAGTACAACACCTGTGAGAATAAGAAATACAATATATATATATATATATTTTTTTTTTTTACTAAAACCACAGTCTTAATATTCTTAAAAAAATTTTTACCATCAAAAGCACTGAGGGCCTCCTCTGGGGGGTGAGAGGTCAGCTCATCGTGTGTTGCACTCAGTGCTTGCCGGTACTTGAGGTTGCTCTCTCTGAATGACAAAAACTTAATACTTGATGTTAAACGGATTATATAAACAGTACTAATTAAAGAGGCAAGGCAAAGAACAGGTGAAACTGTGCAAGCACAATAATGAACTCCCAATTAACTCATAAAACGGACTTACAGGTTAAAAGGTCCTTCCTTACTTATATAATTAGTTGGAAGGTATTTTACATCCTTAACTTTGTCTAATTAGAACAAAATGTGCTTCCATAATTATTTTTTCCACTATAGTTCAAAATGCCAAATAAATACTAAAAACATTTGACATTACTTGGAAAGATTGTGGTTGTCGTTATTGTGTTTCAAAACATCTCACAAATAAGACAGATGTATTTGTTTGTATTTTGTTAATAGTACTTTATTTGTTGTAAAGTTGCACTCAGGTATTGTTCCCTGGAAACTAAATTCTGTTCCTGCAAACATCACATGATCATGGAAAAACAAAGCAAAAACAAAGCAAAAAGTGCCCTATTTTACTTTTACCGCTGCTCCTCTGACTTTACAACCAGTCAAACTGGTTCTTACATTGATTCCACTGGTTGCTCATGTATTGCAGCTTGTGAATTTGTGTTTATTTCTGAGGACGTGCATAAACAACACTTTAAACAAGTCTGAAAGCAGCAATGAAAGTAACATTAAATATGTAGAATAGAATGTATGCATAATTAAAGGAAAGTATATTTTTGCCCTTGGAGGCTGATGATGCACATCACAAAGCATTCACTACAGAAAGCCAGTAAGATTAAGGATAATGTGATTAGTCCCAGCTAGCTGAGCCTAAGTCTGAGCAGCATCTGGGAATGAATTGAGCAAAGTCAGAGAAATAACACACCAGGAAAACTTGGATCGGATTGAGCAACATCTCCAAATATATAAATATAAAGGATTTTTGTCAGTTACACTCTCAGGTTAAGCAGCTTCTCCACCTAGCTTGTGCTAATTTCTGAGAGCGTGCATGTTTTTTATTTCAACGATTTCCCACAATGCATGCATATTAAAACCCCACCCAGCTAGCCAGGAGACACACCACACACCAGCTGAGTGAAATCACCTCTTCTAAACTCCTAATTCATGACTGCTCTCATTTATTTTAACACACATAAAAATATTTATGGACATGTGTAAAAATGTGTATATCATGAGGTGTAAAATCTACATAAATGCCTCACAGGATTATTCAAAGTTTCAATGCACAGGTTGTTTAAGTGGCCATTTTTTACCCATCAATATCAGCTGTTTCCACATAACACAAACTATGAGGTTCTGAGCTGCAGAGAAGGAGAAGATCTGCCTATGAGGAGGGAAAAAAATTATTCAGGCATCACACGTCAGTATGTTGCAAATGTGCAGTGAAGTGTTGCAATCTCATCCTCAACTCATTGCTTCACTGAAATGAAAAAATAATATGACTTCAGTGACTTACAGGAATGACTTGATCTTTGTGGATCCGCAGGACATCTCCCACACATAGATCTTTCCACTGTGCTGTGTTAAAACTGAGAGAGAAAGGACAGAAAAGAAGTGGCTGTTTGGGGAGTGAAACATGTCTTTTAGTTTAATTAACTTGGCAAATTTCACTAATTTGTTTCCATAATTTATGAGCAACTCGACCAGTAATCACAACTCAACTGCCACCGTGAATGCTGGTTTTCAGTTTGGTAGAAAGAAAACTCTAAGATTGCTATATAGTAGTATTTTGGACAACAGTAAGTTTTAGAGAAGCCAAAAATGAATATTTATATACCTGCTTTTCCCATTTATTTATTAACTCACGTCAGTTAAACTGTCTTGTATTTGACATTTAAAGACGTCTCAGACTATGCAAATCAAAATGAAACACATTGGAAAAGAATATGTCATCAAGAGGGATGATCAACCTACTGATATACATGAAATATGTCATTTTGATGATTCACCCTGAAAGAACCATCCAGGGATTCACTCATTCACACTTCATTAGAGATTCATTAGTGGACTGTGTCCCTGTGAAGCTGCACTGACTCCTTAGAGAGTCATCCACTGTCTTTGACCTCACCTTTGGGAGACGAGTATGTCACAAGGTCGGGAGTTAATCTCAGAGTCACAGCGTCTTCTTGCCTGAATCAAAGATGAGAAAAAAAACGGAAAAGAGAAAAAAAAAAGCAGCAGGAGAGAAAAGAGACAGGTGACAAAGATGGGGGGATGAGAGTGATGGACAGGAAGCATATGAGAGAGTGTCAGGGTGGCAATGAAAGGCCGAGCAGGAGAAAGGAGAAAGAAGAGAGACCATTATGGGGCTTTACAGTGACACCAGCTGGAAGATTTACACCCTCCGCTAAATGATTAGTCAATAGAGAGGGGTCAAGCAAGCGTTTCACCCAGAGCTATTAACGACCATAACTCAGTGATGCACTTAACTAGAGAAGTCTCCATGCAAAACATCCCGCCTGCATTTAAAAGAAAAAGCTTTAATGATAGGAGGGAAAATTAATGCTACGAGGATGACCAGTTTTGTCAATGAGGAGAGGACAAGGAGTCAATGAGGACAATGAAGGAGAGAAAAATGCCATGAGCATACATGCATACGTTAGGCTGGTCATATATACAGTGTATGAAATGAGTTCATGCATCTGTGTGTGATGAGACACGGGCAGCTCAGGCTGAAAGAGAGAGCACAAAGAAGCGACTGACTTCCTTACCATGTCATTGACGAGATCTTTAAACCCCCTCACAGAGAGAACCATGAGCAGAGGGATCATGGTAATGTACCAGGGTATTGATGAGATGGGAGGAACACACTGGAAACCACATAAATTCATAAAATAAATGTAAGGAAAACAAGAGTCTTTCTGTATTATAACCTACGTAAAGAAACTGAAAGGGTGAAAAAGGGGAAAACTTATATACATAATCATTAACAACATAACATCACAGAAACTTTGAGTGATAATCAGAGTGTCTTAACTAGCATAGCGGCTGAAACGGCTGTTTTCTTCTCATAGATAGCACAGATTACACTATGAAAAGCTAGAATTGAGCTCATAATGTATTTTTATTGCTTTTGAATATTCAAAAGGGTGAGTTTTAATCTGACCTGCAGTACCACCATGAGGAGGAAGTAGAGATTAGCTGCTCGATGGAACTGTTCAAACAGTGTCAGGGGCAGGAAAGTCAGGGGGGAGTACTTGTAACTGCGCACCATATTGTCCTAGCAACCAAAAAGAAAGGCAACAGTGGGTTAGAGACCGGCAGAACGAGGCACACAGGACACAAATACAACACATAACAACAATTTCAGAGAATATAAACCAAGCAGAGCTCTTAGAAACAAAGCTGACTCAGGTCAGCTAAACATTTAGCTGTTATGCTGCAAACAAACTGTCAGTAGAGATGAAACTTTCACCACATGTTCCAGGTTAAAAACATTTCTTGTCTCATGGGAAAAGCTTGAAATGTGCATGGCAACTTCTAACTATTTTACTGCCTTTCCCAACTTTTTAATGTCCTTTGCATCATACAATACTTTTAATGCTTTATATAAAACACTTTGAATTGTTTTGTACATGAAATGTTCTATACAAATGAACTTGCCTTGCCAACTAATCCGTGTTTAAAGCTTTCTGCAGGCCAACTGGTGTCATTATACCTTATGAAAAGAACGACTTACCGCATATCTCCCCCAGTGGAAGCACAGAAAGGATTTCTTCCGTTTGTGTGTGTGATAGTGGCGGCTGTTTGCCCTCACCTCCCACGTCAGGCCTGTCGGACAAATGTTTTCAGAGACCATTTGCATGCCAGTGACAAATATGAAAATAATCAGCACAAAACAGATGGATGTAAGTTGATCCCACTGTGTGTTTTAAATGGAAAAACTGAAAAATAGGAGGAACTTCATCCAAATCTGAACTTTACAAGGGCAAAATATCCCCTTCTAGCATCTGTAAAACTTTTTCACAGCATCTTTTCCACATGAAAAGTTCCACATAGTTTGTTTAATGTTTGTAAAATATATGTTTACTGTGGGGAAAAGGGCTACTTTAAGTATGTAATTTTAGCTGCGCACACTGATACACAACTAAAAATGTGTGTTATATAGCAGCGATATACTTATAAGAGTCTTGCATTGATTTCTTTTTGAATGTATCATTTTGATCAAAATAAGATAAGAAATTGAGACATTTATATAACTGAGTCAAAATAGACGTACCAGACTCAACACCTTTTTTGTCCATGAAGCTGTGCAGACTCGGGCTCTGGTTATGCTACATCAAGTACAAAACAAAGTGTCGTCGGTGCTTTTGCCCCCCAGCTGAGGCACCTTTTATTAGTCTTGTAACTCATTACACTATGTTGCGATACTTACCTGAACACAGTTCAACAGATGGAAGATTTTAAGTCACTGCCAGAAGTCATTACTTTGTAACACAAACATTAAGTTACTGTGATTAACCGAAGGCTGCTCTGTGCTCCTCTTATCTGTGATATATACAAAAAAAGTCTCCCCAAGGACGTTTTCATCAAACCTGCATTGTTTGGTCTAAAGAGATTAACTTTAAAACAATAAAATGAACAATAAAACATGAACAATAAACATCTTAATATAGATTTCTGATGCCAAAACTAACCAGTTAGAAAAAAACTAGACTTCTGCCCTTACCTTGACTGTTCGCTAATACCCTCGCCAAGTCCTTGTAACACTCTCGCAACTTAGTGACACAGATGATCGATCCATGACTCACAAAACTCCTCTGAGCACACCCAGAGCAGCTTATGTGGCTTTCCTGCAGCTGCTTTCCATAATACAAATATTTTCCAATTCATCTCCCCTCTTTATGCTGAGGTAATGTGACCCTGCCACACCTTTCTGTTCCTCCCAGATGCATAGTAACACAGTCTGTACTCCCAAAGCACCTTTCCTGAAGAGAGATACAGTGACGAAGAGGAGCAGCAGGATAAACCTTTCAGTGTTTATTTATTAAACTTGCAGTAGACATACAGTTGAGAATTGATTAGACATTCACAGTTATAAGTGAATCAGTCACTTGGTGTAAAACTGCATATTTTGGAGGCATACCGAGTAATTTCCCTTAACCTAAATTCTTGTTAGTGCCCCAGAAAGTCTTTGTAACAGTATAATAATGCTGTACTTGTTCAGCAGTAGCAGTGGGACTACTGGTTTACAGTTAAGTGAAAGTTTTAATCAGATAAGCTATTGTATGTGAAGCTAACACTGAACTGTAGTACTAAACTACTATTTGTTTTCACAGTTTTTTTTAATATACTCTATATATTTACTCATAATGTTTTATTGTTATTATTGCTTTCTGTTTACACAAAAAAGTAGAAACAATCACCAAAATATAAATATCACCTCAACAAGGTCTTTTTATTCATGCTAGGTTTTTTATTATTTCATTTTCTGTACCACTTAAACCAGTTTAGGGTCAAAAAGAAGCTGCAGCCTGTCCAAGCAATTACTCATCAAGAGGCATTGTACACTCTGGACAGGTCACAGTTTACCGCCTAATGCCAGGTTTTTAGTAAACACTGGACAAGACAACATTGCATGAATAAGTTCTTCCACACTACCTAATGGCACATCTTCACAAATCACTTGTAAGAGTTCAGAAGAAAACAAATTCATGCCACATGCTAATTCAATCTATGATATTGAATAAAAGTCAATGCTATTTATTTAAGGCCTTCATCATGAGCATCTGGCCATCCCTATGGATTTAATGCCACCTGGTGGAAACAAGTATCCACTGCAGTTAAAGAATCAGAGGACGGTCCATAGAGCTTAGCTTGTGAGCAATGGTAACTTTGGAGAACAGGCAGTTTACTGAGTTGATGTTCACTCAATGTCAGTTAAATGTACTATGTGGTTTCATATCTCTTTGTCTCATTTCTCTTCCTTTAGTGAGGTTGGCCCACAAAGGCCACACATCAGCTCCTGGAGGTGTACGTATCTTATATCTTGTATGTGTCTGCACGTAAATGTGAATGCATATCTAGGGCAATCTTTCCTATCTATTTTTACAGCTGGGTGCTGCAGCAGAGTGGTTAGGGTGATGCACCAGTGGTGTGGCATGGCTGCTCTTCGGGCTTCACAATTGAAAGTCAATAAGCCAAACTCCCCACCCCCACGGTTCAACCGTTGGGCGACATGGCTGCCTACATCCCAACCATTAATACAAAGGAAATTTGTCACTTTGAGCCAGAAAGCCTGGCTCAATGTGCAATTTATCTAAACAATTATTGCAAATTCTTAATTCAAGAAAAGTTAAACCAAACAGAATCCTCCTCGAAACAAATCTACAGCTGAGACACAAAATCTGCAAAACTACATGTATGATCATTGTGTAGAAATAAGATTTTGGCACAATTATTTCATCTGTCCATAAGTAAAGATATCCAAGAAGAATACAATCAAATGGCAACAGCTAGCATATTAATGTAGTCTTACATCAGCCTATAAAGCAGCTGCAAACTCTACAGACACTTCATATCTATTTTAAGATCTTACTAATTACTTTGTGCAGGAAAGAACTCAAACATAAAACCAAACATTTTAACACACAAACATCTAGCAGTAAGTGAGAAACACGAGAGGAGATGACAAATTTAACTTCCTCCTACTTTATAATTACAAAATGGAAAACATTAAGCTAAACATAAAGTGAAAGTAACACTTTAGTGTCTACCACAGACACCAAACAGCTACATGCCTGATAATGCTATAACACAGAAGTGTCCAAAATCGGTCCTCGAAGGCCACTGTCATGAGATTTTCAGTGTTTCTCTTCTTCAACACAACTGACTCAAATGAAATCGATCCAAAGGGCTATGACGTTCTGCACAATGACTCATTATTTTGAGTCAGGTGTGTTTAAACAGAGAAACAATGAAAATGTGTAGAATTTGAGCACTCTGAGCACTCTGGAGCTGCATACTTTTACCAAAACAGCTTGAAAATGATGTGAGTCTGGATGCATATTTAAATCAGTAATTAGTATTCACTTCTTCATCCTCAGGAACACTACCATTAAAGTACTACTAAAGTTAAGACTGAAATAATGCTCTAACCAGCTTATAATCATTTCTCCCAAACAGCAATTCTAAACCATAAAGTGCTTTTTAACCCAGGCGAGCATCTGTAAAGTGGTTTGCAGTGTGTTCAATAATGACTTCACATTTTTATTTTTTAGGTCCACAGTGCACACATTTACACCGGTGATCACAAAAACCCATTGAAACATTAAGGGGCTGCTGCCAGCCGTCTGATAGCTGAATGCGAGCTCTACCTGAACCACAGCTTGCAATAAATGTAAAATCTCTCTTTTAATGGTTTGGTTGGTTGCAGTGGGATAACATTTATACAAACTCTGATGCAAATTAGAGCAACATGATGAACACAAAAGAAATGTCTGAAATTAAGACGAAAACAATTATTTAAAAAAATGACTCAAATAATGAATAGATTAATAAATAATACCTGTGCAAGGTCTACAGATAGGCCTACATGTATATGGCTGTATGGATACTTATCCAAGCTAAACAACCAGAGACACATAAGTATTGGTGAGGCAGGTAATCATGTTATATATTTATATATATATATATATTTATTTTTATATGTTTTCTAAATAACTTAAACAATTCAGGGTTGCAGGAGGCCTATCCCTCCAATTAGCAGGCAAGGAGCAGGGTATATCCTGTACAGCAGGCAAGACCAAGTTCGGTCATCGAGATCTACCATCCTGCAACTTTTAGATGCAACCCCTGTCCGGCACACCTGAATCCAATGAACGGCTCATTACCAGGCCTCTGCAGAACTGGGTGGCATGCAGAAGAGGAAATTCCGCTATTCAGATCTGTTGGAGAAGGGATGCATGTAAAAATGCAGGATGGTAGATTTCGAGGGCCGGACTTCAGTCCAGCACGGGGCCAACACAGAGAGACAAACAACCATCCATACTCATGCTCATTCCCAGAGAAAAGTTAGAGTGACCAGTTACCTATCATGCATGTATTTCGATGGTGGGAGGAAGCCGGATTACACGGAGGCAACACATGCATACAAGGGGGAAGCATGCATACTCTGCACAGAAAGGTCACAGTTTGAATTTCCCCCAGCTGAGACATAAACCAGCAACTTTTTGCGTGTGAGGCCAAAGTGCTAACCACTACTCCACTATCTAGACTTTCTGTAGTCCTCACAATAATGCAAGATACAAAGGTTAAAAGTGCAAAATGCAATGAAACAGAAAACAATCTAAACATAATTATGTATATACATATACATATATATATATGTTATAGAAGTTAAAATATAACTAATAAATAAGTTTACATTATAGTTACACCTACCAATTTATATAGAACTCATTATGTTGTGTTAAAGTACTTTTTAAGAGATACCTTTCCCTTTGTGTCTAAAATTAAATGTGATTATGTTCCATGATGAATAGTTCTCATCATAATATTTTATTGTGGTTTAGTAAAACCCTAAAAACTTTATCTGTTCATAGAAAAAAATATGGTGTACACTGTTCTAAAAACTTTATCTGTTCATAGAAAAAATATGGTGTACACAGTTCCATTTAACATTAGGCATCAAAAGAGATATTTTAAAAATGTGTCCTTAACTATGTTTATTGTTTATGCATATTAATTGCACTGGCACAGAAAGAACAATGGAGAACTAATCGGCCTGCTCTATTTTGTGTGATTTGAGGTTTTTAAGATGTTTCACAACAGCACTTGCCAAACATCAGGGCAGTAAACCATTTGTGACAGAACAAGTGACTGAACAATGTCATGGAGAGAAGATGAAGCATGAGCTGGACAGTTTCTCAAAATTGCAATGACTTTTCCCATCTTTGAAACAATATGATCAATCTGATCAGACCAAGGCAATCAATTAGTTAATTAAACACCAAATAGTCTGAACAAATCAGTTCAGTGAAATTAGCGAGAGCCCCACTATTAGCAAATACAATGGATTTAGTGTAATACAATCTGTTGCTTAACTCAACCTAAAGTTTATCTCACGTGACATTAGTAACATACAGAGCAAAGTAGAGTACTCTGCATACAACATAAAATCAGCATTGTTAACAGCGCAAGTTCCTCAACAACTTCCCTGCAGGACTCCATCAGACATGTTTCTACTAGCAGAAAAACTACCATTAAAAACTCCCTGTTTTCTGCCAAAGAGACAGTGATAAGGTAGTAATGCGTAAAAGCATAGCATCTACCAGTTCCTGGTTTCTATAGGTTTGATCATTTATGCGCACAAGTGTCGTGCTGGTAGTGTCCTGGTCTATATGCATGCTGAGCATCTGTTAACAAGTCAATTCTACTAAGATAGTTAAACATTTATTTAAAAATGTTTTCTCGAGCATTTTACTAAGCACAGGGAGTATAGTATTAGCTCTATGGTTTGATGGTTATTATGGTTAGTTTGCCATTCTGTAATGATTCTAAATCATTATATGAAAAACCTGACGGAGTTTGATAATGTCTGCATCTGCCATTACTTGAACACAATACTATTTATTACCTTATTCAAGTCTTGCATTGACAATAGAAACCACAACTGGCAGAGTGAACACATTTATCATCTCTGCAGTTCATCACACTGTTAAAAATAAAGACCACATTTCCACTGCATGCCTGATGTCATCATGTGTATTCTCATCTTATATTATATCTCACAGGATCTCAGCACTTCATGATCCTCACACTACCCGTGTCTTCAGTATGGTGAGTGTGACCAAGCTCTGGTTTATGGGACGCTACACAATGCTGTTGCTTTAACAGTGGCTAGTTACTACTGTAGGGTAGTAAGGTTGTCATGTGATGCAGTACTAAATTGTCACTTCAGTGAAGAGGCGATATCCTCTGTGCTAGCTGAAGCTCAACTTCCTGTAAAGTGGTTTACAGCTCAGCTGTGAGTTAAGGAGCAGGAATCAGGCCAGCACATGTCAACCTCAACAATCATGCAAATGACCTCTTTAAAAGGGTTGCAGAAGAAATCGGTTTGATGCGACACACAAACAGATGTTAAATAGGTTACGATAAAGCCAAAGCAAAGCTTACACCCCAGGACAACAACCTGTAAGTAGAACAAGGGGTGAAGTAGTTAGAGGAGAGTTTTCATGTGAACTGTGGGGGATAGTTTGGTTCAATTACACTTTTGTTTGTACAGCATCAATTTAAGACTAAAGTAATCTCCAGGCATTTTTGGAGATATAGTCCAACAAAATCCAGCTGTAATATGATATGATATGATATGATATGATATGATAATATATATATATATATATATATATATATATATATATATATGCATGGAGAGTAAAAAGTAAATGGAAAAATGCAGACAGAAGCTGGATGCATTACTCACAGCAGACAAGGTCTAATAGAATATTAAATCACCAAAGCTAACTTTAACCGTAAGCTGTATCAAAAGGAAGTTTTTAATCCTGTTCTTAAAGGCAGAAAGATTTCCATTTTCAGGACACTCCCATACATCATCATGTGACAACCTTACAGTAGTAACAAGCAGTTGTTGAAGAAACAGCACTCACCATACTGAAGACCCGGGCGGTGTGAGGCTCATGTGCAGAGATCCAGTGAGATATAATAAAAGATGAGAATACACATGTTGACATCAGGCATGTAATGGAAATGTGGTCCATACAAGCAGCTGGTTCTGTCTCCCAGTCTACTTTATAGGAATCACCAGTTAACCTGCTATCTGAGAACAAAGTGCTCTGTTGCAAAGATAGTGAGATTTTTCAGACACAATGGAAGTTGGTTAATAAAATCGATACAAGAAAAGTTCAATAATTTTAGATTTTATCCTGGATTTAATATTATCAAAGAAAATTTGTTGGATTCAGGGAAATAATCTTTCCTGAAACGTAGCTGAAATCCAGTCCAGACATCTATCCGACTGAGCTACTGCATAAAACACATGTACTGGGTTTACAGCATCACTCTGCCACAGGATGTTCCTTATTTGGGCAACATTACATGAGGAAAGAAGATGGTTTTAGAAACCTGTCTCACGTGGGTCAAAACAGGATGATTTCATACAGCGTTATTACAAAGCTAGACACTGCTTTCATGAGGTACTTAGGGCCAAAGATAACAAACTACTGGTAAGTCTTGTCTGAATTTAAATTCACAGTCATCCAGGCCTTTATGCCTTAATTCTTTTAATTTGATCAACTGATCGGTTCCATCATAGCTGAGTATCATCTGAGTATTAATAGAAATTCATGTTATGCTGTTTGGCTGTATGGAAGCATGTATGGACATGGCACAATCGTGTCATGGTTAGTGCAGTCGCCTCATAGCAGGAAGGTTACTCTGGGTTGAAGCACTCCTGTGGGGAATATAAATGTTCTTTCAGTCCTCTCTGGAAACTCTCGTGTCCTACCACAGTCAAAAAAAAAGCATGCTTGCTGGGTAAATTGGTGTCCAACTTTTTCCTAGGAGTGAATGTATGTATAAATTGTTGTGTCTCTCTGTGTTAACCCAGTAACAGACTGTTGACCTGTCCAGGATGTACCCTGCCTGTCATTTCAACTGACAGGGTCCACATCCCCAGTACCCTGCATTGGTATAGACGAATGATGGATGGCATGAAAAGCATCATCCTAAGGATGGAACCCGGAGAAACTCTGTGACTTACGGTGGTGTTTGAAGAAGTCATTGTTTACAGAAACATACTAGGATCTATCATAGTAATGTGATTTAAACCAGCCTATGCAGACCCTTCAATCTCACCATTTAAGCCTCTCTAATAGTGTTGGGATGAAGACAAGTATAAATGAGTCCTTCATCTTGATTAGTAATTTAGACAGGTCTGATGTGATGTTGCCTTCAAATAATTTCTCTGCTCATGGACACATTGTTAAGTTGAATATTTTTCTAAGAATTGTAGATGTAAAGTAGATATTAAACAAAGTAGTACCGGTAATCTAACAGTCCTTGATCCAGTTTTAGTTGAATGTTTGATTACTGCAACATTGTGGTACATAGGCTGATAATTTTAGAGAGATATTTGAATTAAATCTGATGCAGAAGCATTAATTAATAGGAAAAGTGCCTTAAACAGACTGTTTGGGACAGTTCAATCCCAGCTGAGTCTTTTTAAATACACTAACAAAAAATAAAGTTTAGCTGGAAAACATTGTTGTGTAGTCTGAGCCTAAGATCAGGTTATCCTTGGATTTCCATGTACATGTTACTTTTATACAAGATTCCCGGCTCGTAACGGGCGAGAGGCAGGGTCAGTTCTAATTTCCATCCATCCATTTCCTACCACTTTGTTCCTGAACGGGGTCGCGGGGTGGGGGGGCAGCTCATAACGGGCGAGAGGCAGGGTCAGTTCTAATTTACAAATTGATATTCTAGATTTTGCTCAGAGAGGACAGAATCAGTCCAAACATTGATACAGACAACTAAATCTGCTGCACTTGTTGAGATATTGTCAGTAATGAAACTGATTTAAGAGATTTTCTCTCTAATTTTATTTGTGAAGAACTTTGTTGGGTCATCACAACAGTCAGTTAAAGGAAAAGTTTCATAAGCTGAGTCAGTCAGCCTGGCTACAGAACTGAAAACTTCCTCACACTGTATGTGAACAGGATTTAAGGCTTTATCAATCTGTGTATAAAAGTCACTTAAATCTAATAAAAGTGGCATATTTAGGCCATCATTTCCAAGATTTAAACGAATGTTAAAGTCAACAACAATTCGGTTTAAAGGGAAAAAAGTGGTCAGATCCCTGTGATGAGTCACCTGGTGGTATAACTGTCTTCAGTGAACTGTGTGGGTGTTCAGAAGCTTGTAATGAGTCAAGTGTGGTTGTGAGACTGTTGTTTCAACTACCTGAGCCTGTGGGAAGAATAAAAAATAAATAAATAGGTAATGTTATGGCACAATTGTTTTTTTACTGGAACTGGAGCTGTTTTTTATCAAATCCTGCTGAATAGGATTCAGTTGTACCAAAGCACTCTTCCTCTTAAATGAACGAAGCTTAGACGAAGCATTTAGTGTTAATATTATTATGGATAAAAGAAAATATTATTTTTAAAGTGTAAAAATGTAAATGAGCTGCTTTAAAAAATGTACCGTTTATGTGGGGGAATTATTCTAACAAAGCACTTGAATTATAATGTATTGAGCCATATAATATGTTTTCATTGATCAGTCAACTTAAAAGCAAATAAGATGCATTGCACAATATTTAACCTCTAATTTATGTCTGTGGTTCCTCACATCAGTGCTTTTCAGGCATTCATTTACCGCACGTTACAGAGAAACAATGCAACCTGGGAAACTTTTATCACTGTTCTCTCTGGTTCAATCTATTCATCGTAGATTTACTCCCATTAAAAACTCTGGCCCATATTCAACATTTTTCACATTAATGGTATGAATTTATCTCAGACAACTTCCCAGCTGCAGACTTTTAAATTCTTGATGTAAAAATGTTGCATTTTCTTTAAAAACTTATGTTTAAAGGGTTCATTCATTTCCATTCCAGCTTGATCCAGTTCCTCACATTTTGCTCATACACTGAGAATCACCAGTTAGCTTTGCATTTATGCTTTTGGACTAAGGAAGTCAGTGTTCCTGGAAAACACATCCACAGGGATAATGTTTTACATCCAAACATAAAGGCTCTGTTTAAGATGTAAACAAAGGTTTTCTGACTATAAAAAAGATTTTTAAAAAAACATTTAAAAAACCCTGAAACTGAAAAAAGATATAAAAGCCTAAATATCCACTTTGGGCCAGCAAATATTTTACACCTTTGTGGATTAAATGAGGTAGACTCCTGATGGAGTAGGATAGAGTGGCCTGTCATTGTTAACTAAACATTTTCAGTTCACGAAAACAATATGAAATCCTTCCTTACTCCCCTTCTCTATATCTTAGTTGTTCTCACCACAAAAGGAAACAGGAGTTCATGAAAGAAAGAAGGATGAGTTGACATATTTTTAATAAAATGAAATGTCATTGCTTCAGAGTATCATTTTGAACACATTATTATTGATGCATGACTCTTATGAATCATCATTAATGAGGGACAATGGGAAGATTTGGTAAGAACTCTGTTTTTTTTAAGTATTGTTCTGATACATCAAAACAAAAAAGATGTATTTTCTTTTCCCCTTATGTTTACCTGTGGACTGTATTATTATAAAGTACTTGAACAGAAACTGGTTGAAATAAGTCATCCACATGAAGAAATCTTCTGCAACATGCAATCAGGATGTGGGTGATGCCACACAGTGAGAAAGTGGCATTGTCTTGTTTTATGCAGGCCCACGATGATATGCCACAAACCTAAAATGAAGACTGTAGAAGTACAATTAAAAACTTCACATTCTGCCGTGATTGTGTAACAATCACAGACAGCTGAATAACCTTTATCACCAAACATATCAGACTTACATTTCAAAGCCAATTTTAACATATTTTTTAGATGCCAGATTCAGAAAACTCTTGTTTCTGTTTCAAGTTTTGTTTTGACTCTGCATCTGTGTGAGCATGCATTTACTTGTTTGCCTTGTCTACAATTCAAGAAACTAAATGTAAAGATTTAAGACAATAAATAAACCAATAAATGAATAAATGAAACATGTCATGTGACTCTGAAAATCTGGGGACTATTTTCTTTCTGAAAGAAGAATCTGACTGTTGGAACATGGCTGAATGTGGCTTGTGTGGTTACAATGAGTCACACTGAAAAATCTCCTGGAGTTTTCTTTAAATGCAGACCTGATAGGACACCCCCTGATGTGGCCAGCCCCTACTCTGAACACAGGGTACACTGGGGGAGGGTTACCTTCACACCATAGGTGAAGCTGAACTCAAATGCAGCATTTTGGGTTAACTTAATGGTGAGACTTTTCATATCTTCATCTCTGATCTGCGGTAGCTTTTGTAGCCTTTTTGACTCTGAGCAGAGTGTATGTTTAAAGCTTGCTGTATAGTTTTTCTGCATATTGGCAGTGTTGGCATAATGGGATATGTTCTGTATGTGTATGTCGCTTAAAAAATTCATAGGTGATTGGTTTTAAGTTACAATTTGGAAAATTGATTAACTAAAGGGAGAAAGTTGGATTTTTGCAGTGTGATTTACTTTGATTCAGTCTGGGAAAATAAATTCTAACAATAATTACAGAATGTGAAAATAATGCAGCGCAAATAATTCTTGAGGATCATCTTGGTGTTGCGATGTAGTACTTTTGAAAAAAAAAAACAGTTTTAAAACTAGAAGAACAAGCATATTTTATGTAATGTAAAAGAAAACAACATGTAAGCGAACTGTTTTCCCCGCAGAGCTCGTTGGTTCAGAAAAAAGCGGTGCTGGTGTTAATGGTTTAACAACATCCCAACAAGCCTGGAACATAGATGGAAGCATATCTCACAGGGTTTGCTCCATTTTACGCGTGAATTTACGACCCTTTGTGAATATCATTAGTACCTCAGGATGTTTAAATATGCGTAAATGTAGCCTATTTCTATAAAAGAAATCAAGATATCGCTATAATAAGTCGCGCAAAAAACGCTGATCGTTCATTAAAAGAAACACAATACTGGTGAATCCGGATTTATTTCAGAATCACCTGTTGTTTTAATTGCGGCCTACGTTTTTGAAGTGAAGTTACCGGATGATTTTCCACACAGAAAAGAAGGCAGCGCAAAAAAAACCCACCTGATTGGCTGCGCACTCTGTGCGCACCGCCCAGCTTCTCTCTTCTCCGCAAAGGTATAGGCGCAACATGGGCGCAACCCATTCGGGGCAAGTATGCAAACTTGTGAATACAATTAAGTCACTTATCTAAGTAAGCATCTGTGGATGAAGTGATGTGCAGCTGAGCGTGTTCCTGAATTACTTCCTGTCATCCAAAACATCTTCCAATTATCATCTTCTTCCACTCAGGTCAGTGCAACGTGTTCAGCATGTCTATTATTCAGGTTTAAGCCTGTGCTAATAACCGAATTAACTTAATGATGCCGTGAACAAAGTAACCTATAGTCAGTGATAATGAGAATAACCTTAAATTCTAACTTGCCCCTAATCAGTTTTTACACGCACGTTTAATTCGCAAATTTAATATGTTATTTAAGCAGAATCTCTCCTTTAGTTTGCATAATAATTGATTTGTAAGCGGCTGCATGAATAGTGCAACATAAACTGTTGTTGCACGTTGTTTTTAAGTTATAAGTAATATTGTTTGTCATCACATGAACCCGCAGTAAAATGGCTTAAAGTTGTCATGCAATAGCCACCCTGCAAACTAATGAGTTAAATATAAAAATGTAATTTAAATATATCTGATTGACACTTTTTTTTTGCTTCTCTAAAGCAATGTCAGCTATGAGGAGCACCGGAGGACCTAGGTCGGCTACTCCTTGCCAGCCCTCCTCCTCAGTGGAGAGCAGCGGATACGGGGATCGGAGTCCAAACCGGGAACTGCTCCCCGTGTCTCGGCCCTCCGTGATGGCACGGCGTTTCGTGCGTTTGCGGGCCTGCAGCAGACACATAGGCTCCGTTAGACGTCGCAAGAGGGAAATGATCCCCGCCGACAAAAAAGATGCCACGTACTGGGACAAGCGGCGCAAGAACAACGAGGCAGCCAAGCGGTCCCGGGAGAAAAGGAGGTTCAAAGACCTGCTGCTGGAGGGCCAGCTACTGGCTCTCAGCGAGGAGAACGCACAGCTGCGGAGTCAGATGCTCAACCTGCACTACCATGCCAGCCTGAACATAGAAAAAAGCAAAGCTCCCTCTGCAGCATCACCTGCATCTGCTCTGGCCTCCACTTTGTCCTTTTCACCCTATCACAACCCCGCTTTCTTCCAGGCAGGGCTTTGGGGTACAGGGGCGAGCAGCCCAGCTGGTGTTTTTGGTATGAGACAACATGAAACCGCCATGCACCAGTTAGATGCTAAGATCCCGCATTTTAACACAACTAGTGGAGTTTTTAACCCCCTAGCGCACCACATGGGGAACAGTGAGCATGGCGCCGTTCCTCTCTCCGGACCTCGCGTCCTCCCTCAAGGAGGAGTTCTAGGTGGTGGAAAGTCTACGGAGGCGGATGTGGACTCCCAGTTACAGGTGTCCTCCAGCGATGACACCCCAATCCGAGCAGATAGACCCTTTAAGCCCCTTTCTTACCCCCCAACATTTTTGCCAGCACTTGACACCCTCCGCCACGTCCCCACCGTCTCTTACCCAGCTCATAATTGGGTGGCACCCCATCTGAATCACTCATCTGTGTATAATAATCTGCTGCCTTGGCGGTCCCCCTACCTGGAAACGCCAGTCGTATATCCCGGGTTGCCTTTACACATACAAGGGAGGCAGGACCAGAGTGTGGGTGTGGAGGAGATCATCCAGAGAGGGTTCAAGAACCGGTTCAGCAGTGCACCCTGATGACCGTCTGCACCCGAGATGCACTGCAGTCCTGATGGACGATCAAAGTTTGAATAAAGGTGATGACTGCAAAGGGGAAACAAAACTCGACAATCAATGCTTCGCCTGATATAAGACTAATGATGCATGCACCCTTTACATGTGTCATATGAGATGATTTATTGCAACAAGCTGTTTAAATGAAACATTTGCTCTGTGAATTTGCTCAGTGAATATTTTGAAACAGCCTATATTGAATCATTTAATGCAGACATGTTTCTTTGGTTTTGCATTTTTGCTACTATTAACACTGCATAAGCCAACGTGCTCTGGTGAATAAATAAATCCTTTTATACGACCACTGATAAACTCGCCTATGGTTTGCCCTGTCATTAATTGGTCATTTTATAATGTCATAAAAACATAGGACAATACTAACTTTATTTCAAGTCTTTTATGGTCACGATTTTCTTGATAAGCTATAAAACACCGGGGTTGCAAAGTCTGGAGGTATATTTGTTTTGGAGTTGTTTCCCTGTGGTGCAACTGCGCTTAAAGTGATTGTTGACAGTATGTTATTCTCCTTTTAATACCCTTCTGCATATTTTCAAACACATATTTAGATCCAATATGAGAATCAAACGCTACACACACACACACATACTCTAATATATATATA
>JBAMHV010000015.1:17958558-17973979 GCA_037177535.1 Pseudomugil gertrudae | reverse complement strand
TTCAGAGTTGTATTAATTATAAAACCTCTGAAACATTTAATAACAAGTCTATATGTTCACAAAATGATTTCGGAACTAATAAACTGCATCAGAAAAAAATATCCCTAAACCCGTTTGTTTTGATTGATAAATGAGTGCTACATAGAAATAACAACTAAACGCCACTCCACTGCTTAAAAAAGACAATTATTTTTTACTTTGAAGGGTTCATATCATCACAAATGCTAAATTAAATAACTTTTTATTATTTTATATTTATGATAAGGGGTTAAAACTTATATAAACTCATACCCACACATATACTTGGTCTTCGTTCCTGGTCTTCACATAAATCAGACGCCTAGAGGCCAAAACGCTTGACCGGTCTGCACGTGCCACAACAGTCTGCAGCGGCATCGTGACTGTATATTCATAAACGCACCAGCAGAGGGCGCAATAACACAAAAAGTAGCGAACCGCTGTACCACAAGTTGCTGCACAAGGTTATTATTAAATTATTAATATCTTGTAGGTATATATCTGCCATACAAGTAAGTGTCAAAGTATAAAGTACAGTTATACTAGTAGGCCAAACGATATTAATGCAATGCTTACACATTTTTTGCATGCAGCCACGTTTTAATTGTTTTTATTTTATTATTTTATTCACCTAAAAGTTGAGCAGAGACTTTATCAGTTGACAATATTATCAAGTTTCTGAAATAAATAACTCACTGCAAAAACATTCAACTTATTCACCAAAATAATCTAATTTACTTGCTTCTAAATACTTGCTTTACAGTCAGATGATGTCATATATTTATGTTTATCTAAATTCTATCTGGTCTTGTTGACTTTTTTACATTTATTTTTTATTATTATTATTCATTTTTATTTTTTATTTTCATCTTATACCAATGAAGTATTTCAGTTCATTATAGTACTAAGAAATAAAATTACTGCAATGAAACTACTTCATGTGTCCTCTTATGTATAAATAAGATTTTTATACACAAATATACATACACGCACACACACACACATATATATATACGTGTATATATACACACACACATACATACATACACATACAGTATAAAGCCAAAATCATTTGTACATGGAAAAATAAATGAAAGTCACGTTTATGAGAAAAGTGTCTATTTTATTCTTAGTAAAGTACAAAGGCTGCGCATAAGAACCGAAATGTGTACAAAACAGAAATATATATTTAGATATTTAGTCTAAATTTGGCATATTTAGTAATAAGTGAAGAACACTTCTGTATTTTTTGTAAATCTGATGTAAAAATGAACTATTTACATAAAAATAGCCATAAAACTTCACTTTGCTCAGATGTGCTTTATTTGCATCTTTGCATGAGTGCTGTTGCTAATAACAGGGCCATTGTTGCTATTTCTAATAACACTGTGTCTCCTAAGGTCAAGTTTCTTTACACTTTTTTCAGACACTGAAAACTAAACAGTGCATCATAATGCAACCCGAGTACTTTAAAGAACAAAGTTAAATACAGCAAAAGAGCCCATCTCTTATTGAACACTTGCAGTTTTATCATACAGCACATAAAACATGACAAAATTTTGCAACAGTAACATAAAAGGCAGGCCCCCTGCACTGGCAACCCACTGACACCACAGTGTTATCATGATCATGATCAATGGGGGAAGGAAGACATTTCATTTGACAACAGAGGTGGACAGTCAGAGTCAAAGACAGGAAAACGACACATAAAGAGTAAGCGAAAGCAAAGAAAGGTAGAGTTGAGCAGTTAGGATGAAGACCCCCCCTCTGCCCCTCTCAATTCATATTGGCATGAACTACCTGCCACAGACTCGAAGGATGGTTTAGTGCTTTGAATTGGATGTTAACACTGTATAAGACTACAATATCTCTGAAGCAGCTCCTCCGCAGCGCAGCATTACTGGATTTTGTGTGCATGTCAGTGGTGAGAACCCCTTTCTTTTCTATTCTGTTTTTATCTTAAAGTGGACTGAACCTCAGCTGATAACATAAGTTAGAGTCGGAGAAGAGTCTCTTTTTACCTTTTAAATATGTTGGCCAGTCTATCTCAGTGTTTTTTCATTGCTTTGCCATTTGTGCATGAAATGATTTAACTCTCAGTTAAGTCCTCAGATGAGATTCTTTTATAGGTTACGACTAAAAAAAGGACACTGCTGTTTTTATTCATCTTTGATTTGATGCTGGCTGCTTGTATTTAGTGTGAGGATCATTTCCACACATTTTAAATAATGTTGGGCTACATTTATATTTGTATTTTTACAACACTTTTAAACATTTTAACTTCATTTATAAGGCTTAAAACCAGACAGGATGCAATTAGCTGCATTAACATGGAGCACATTTAATCCAGTTAGCATAAAATGCTATAATAAACACCGGTTTATCTTATTGGTCTCTATCTAAATTAATTTCTGATTAAGAAAGGAAATAAATATATACATGACCACACTTATTGTGATGGATTCTGTAATGTATGTTGTATCTGCTCATGCTTTAATCATGTAGGGCTTAGAAGATCAGTTTCAGGATAGACTAGAAAAATGGCAACAACAAGGAATTGAACTGCGTTGTAGTTGGAAATGCTGAAAGAATTACAGATTATTAAGCATCTTGACAGTCAAAAGACTCAAAGCAGTGAGTTGTTCATACATATTTGATAGAATTGTATTTATCATATTTATTCTTCCAAATCCTTACATAGAACTGATCAGATCCCGGTTTATAGCATTCCTGTTAACATATCAGCTGGAAAATTGCATTCCAGATTCTCAAAGAGTCCTTTAAATGAATTCAGAAATGAAATTAAAACACAGAGTGGATAAAAGTAATCTGTTTAGGATGTGCTGAAGATGACAGATGGATGAAGATGGCGTGGTGCTTTCCAGTAACACACCTCACAAACATCCAAATCTAAAGCTTCTGCAGCACAGATGACAGTTAGTTTGCTCATCGGTGTGGTTTAATGTCTTAAAACATGCTAGTGGTAATTAAGCTTATCTAAGGGAGTTTCACAATGTTTCTTTGTTATAAGATTTGCATTGTATTTGGAATCTACCCATCAATCCATTATCTGTACCATTTATTCCAACAAAGGGTCACGGGTAGCTGGAGCCCATCCCATTGGGCAAGAGGTGGGGTACATTCTGGACAGGTCCCCAGTCCATTGCAGATATTTGGAGTCAGGGAGTAAATGAGCATCACTAGTAATGAATTAACTTTATTGTCATTGAACCAGCGTCTTGTCACATTGAGATTTCTCTTAAAGCTTCACATATCTGACCTTTTAGCAAAGCTTTAGGTTATTTTTTGTGGAACATGTGATGTCTCATTACTGGACTTTAAACTGCAAATAAAACGTTTGTTGTCCAGCTTTAAGGTTCAAAGAGGAGTAGTTGTCCCCACTGCCCCCCTGTACATAAAGGATTCAGTTTCTGTTGCCTCTGTGGGTATTGGGTTCACAAAGATGTTTCTGAGCTGTAACATCACCATCACTCTGAAGGAATTATTGTGTTTGTTCAGCCAAAAATAGTTTAGCACCCCCCCCCCCTTTTTTTTATTTTAATACAATTAATAACCAGGCTGTTTACGGAGGTAAGGAGGGCCAGAGAGTGGTGGTGTAGGATGTCCGTGAAATAAACACTTATAGGCCAAAAACTTCACATAGCTGAGATTAAACCCTCTCCCCACATAAACAAACACATTTAATACCATCTCTACAGTAAAACATGGTGGTGGCTGCATCATACTGGAGGGTTTTTGTCAGTGGGAACTAGCAAAGTGGTCAGAACTGAGAGAATAATGGAGGGAGTCAAACACATGCAAATTCTTTAAGAAAACTTCTTTTTAAGCTCACAAATATTTGGCCTAAGAGTCTGCAGAATGACTTAAATTCTGCTAGACGTGCCTGCTAGAAGGTCCTAAAGACATATATTACACTATACATTGTCTGCTGGAACTATTGCAAAGAGTTTCTCTAAAAAACCCTGAGTTTTAATTCAAGGTTGTAAATCAACAATACAGAAAATATGAGAGAAAATATTTATAATTTTGCAAGCCACTGTAACATCTACAGCAGGCTTTGCCATCAAGATCAACAAATCCCAGAAATGAACTAATTTGAGCAAACCGTATAATGTAGATTGAGATGATGACATTTTTCATGCAATTCTCCAAAAGTCACTTGATCAAAAACATCTTGTTGCAAAGTGTTATTTTCATGCTCTGCAGCTGCGTGTTGTATACTGTTGCTAAACAGTCGAGTCCACCGGGAGTATCAGACGTGTTGGAAAGCTTACCACCAGTATGCAGCTTTTCCAGGAGACCAGCCAAATTCTTTGTAGGGTTAGATCACAAGCAGGATATATCACACAAAGCTCACAACAATGCAATTCAGCACAGCATCCATTGGCTGGGAAAGTAGAAACAACTCAACAACTAACTGATGTAAAAAGAGGGACATTGGTGTTAAAAGATCACCCTTTGCTTGAACTGCTTCGAAGTTGTTTTTTATGGCAAAAACTTTCTAAACGTGAAATCAACAAGGCTAAATGAGGCCTGCTGGGTTTGGGGTTCAGGACGACATAAGTTGCCTCTACAGTTTGACATTTATGAAGGATACAATACATGGTTTAATGCTCAAAACGATGACACTGTTTGTCTTTTTTTTCATGTCTTCATATATTTTGTCACACCTTAACGGGCAGAAAACTGAAGATTTATTCCCCTGATCGTGTCCAGACCTGCACATTAATGTGTATTGACAACTGTCTCAACTTGACTGCTTGGCTTTGATTCTGATATACACCATGACTCCACCATAACTCATATGAAGTACATAATGATCTTTACATAGTGTTAAACTTAATTAAAAACCACTTACAGAGATACGGATAAGCTCCTCAATAAATGTATGTTTAAATAAACTGCAAAGATTGGGATAAATGTATTTTTCCCTTACTCATTTTTATTGCCCAAATAAGCACATTATGACATTGATGAATACAATATATCGTAATGAAAATAAGTCACAGAATGTAGCATTAAAAAATTCTAGATGTGGTATGGTTATTTTAACAAAGACTGGCTCACAGCAACACAACAACAGATGGTAGCGTGAGAAAACGGATAAACGCCAAAAGAAGAAGTTTGAGGGGTCCTTACTAAAAAGCAGGCTGACTATAATTAGTCCATAAGAAACAGGTGCAAATGTGCAGCAGAGTAGAAAGCAGGCTTAGCCTCAAGAGAGATTTCACTCAGGAACCTTGTCTTTTTTTTATGATCTCTTCATCTGTGTCTCCCTGAGAGATTATTGTTCTCTCTCTCTCTTCCTGCTGTTGCTTTTTTTGAATACACAACACTCAGCCTGTGCGTCTCGTACTAGCATGCAGGTGGTCTGACACACACACGTTCTTGCTGGGTATGGGTATGAATATTTTTAACTTGATATGTAGTTTCAACACTGCACACAGAGCACATCAACTCTTATGAACCTTTTCTTTTGATGATACCAGCTCAAGCTGACTTGCATATAACTGGAAGACCATTTAATAGAACAAGAAGTGACTTCAACAAAGACTAAAAAAATAAAGTTTAAAAATAGAGAAGTATCTATATGAATTTAAATAAACTGTGAAATGATAGTTTGTGCTAAAGAGTGTGCTATTTGTGTGATGTCCTGAGTGACAGCTATTGTTGCAGACTATTATAAGTGTCACATTTAGCAGAAAGCATAACGTATAACATGATGTCTGATTAAAAATGGGTTTCTGAGCTAGGTGAAAGATAAAGGTGTGAAAGACACATCAGTGAGTGAAAAGACACAAGTGTAAGCCTAATGTGTACAAGAGCCTGTGTACACCTTTATGTATGATCACTCATAGTGGAGGCTGGTTGTGGTTTCCACCGTGTCACTCATCTTGCACGGCTTCCCATAAAACTACTCACAAACCCATGCAAACCATCACTCCTTAGGTTGAATTTTTATAAAAAGTCTAGCCTTTTCTATTGCTTTATGCAAAAAAAAAAAGACCGACAACTGAGGACTTTTAGCATCTGAAATGAGGTGAGGCTAGGGTTTATAAAGTGGAAAGAGTGGACAAAGCCTTCAGAGAGGAAGTATGGAGCGATAGATTAAACACAACAGCACTGAAAGCCTAATAAATGAGCTCTGATGGTATAAAAGCAGCTCATATATAATATGTACATATGTCAAGCTTGAGTGATCTCATTCTGTTTGCATTTGCAGGTTTGCAGCCACAAAACCCATCTGTAAAATGCAGCCATACAGCAACAAGAAAGGTTTAATTCACTTCTACAAATAAGTTTGAGATCACTTTGTAAAAACAGGGACAGGAAGCATCACTTTAACGCCTCATTTGCATCGTGATACTGAGATGGAAAAATGCAATGCTTTTAGCTTGTTTACGCGGTAACAGAGTTTTATGGGGATTAAACTGCAAAGATTTTACAAAGACATCCCAAGTTAAAATGTGCCAGACAATCAGTGTGTGTATTTACAAGCGGAGGGCAACAAAAGACCCCTCTGGGTAAGACCTGAATGCTGATGAGCCCATTTTGAGATAGGTGTTGTTGATGAGACAGCATGGAGGTCAGTTTGCTACGTTTGATGATGTAGTGCACACATGGGTGTGTCATTGCAAAGTTTCTCCGCGAATTAGAGGACTGGCATGCACACTACATTGTTTCTGGGGCCGTACCTCTTCTACAGAGAGTTTTCATTCTGTTGTTGTGTGAAGGTAATATCTTATACAGCCATCCATCCATTCTCTATCGCTTATTCCCTGAACGGGGTCGCAGGGGGATGGGGGGTGAAACCAATCCCAGCTGACTCTTTTTAAATACACTAACAAGAAATAAAGTTTAGCTGGAAAAACATTGTTGTTTAGTCTGGGCCTAAGATCAGGTTATCCTTGGATTTCCATGTACATGTTACTTTTATGCAAGATTTCCTGTGCAAACCTTCCAAACATAGCAGCCTGCTAGCAGAGTATTGCAATAACCTGAAAGTATGAGAAAGCTCCTACACGATGCGATTATGAAAATAATCAGACAAGAAAAATGAAGCACATCTGTTCACACTCTTTGTGTGTGTGTATATGTGTGTTTGAGAGACAACTCACTGTTTCCCATCACATCTCTCATGTGGTCAAAACAGGTAGGAGGTGAGATTGGGTGAGGTTTATTCAGACGCTTTTGTACTGGAGGCACCAGACACTGAATGGACCGTGGCAACCTTTAACTATGTTTGATTTGCACAAGACTGCTGCTTAATGGGGTTAAAATAGACAATGAATGATGTAAGTACCTTACTTCTGTAAACAACCATTGATTTTAATAGCAAGAACACCGTTTTAAGGAAGTTTAACAGCAGTAATCATAGTGAAATGAAAATGAGTCACTGATGATGTTCTGTTTTTTTGTCATAGGTTGCATGACTGGTCTTTGGATTTCTTGGATCAGACTAGTTATCAGAAATTCTTCAGTGAAGGCAACCAACATACAGCCACACAAGGTAAAACAAACAAAAGAAAAAATAGATCAGATGACTCTTATATAAAACAAATATACCCACAAACATTTTGTCTTATTGCCAGATCATATTGGATTAACTGTCATAGTCCTCGATCTAATGAAGTGATCTTTGCAGCACTAAATGTCTCATTTCTTCTATTCTATTTGAACTTTTTCCATTCAGCATGGAGTCCCTGTCAGTACCTTTGTGCAGAGACCAAGACAGCATTATCTGTCTTGGGGAAAATGATCTTGGTCGCAAAGGACATCGCCGCAAACGGGAGTTCATACCTGAAGAGAGAAAGGATGCTCACTATTGGGAGAAACGTCGTAAGAACAATGAGGCAGCCAAACGATCACGGGAGAAGAGAAGGATGAATGATCATGTACTTGAAACTCATCTGATGGCTCTGAAAGAGGAAAATGCCAGGCTTAGTGCTGAATTAATGGCCATCAAGCTTCGCTTTGGCCTAGCTCATCCTCCAGCTTATACAGGCCACCAAAGCAACCTACTACAGCATCATTCACAAAGCAGAACTCAAAGTTTGACAACCACCAGCACCAACCACCAATCCTTACCAAGGAACTACTGGGGTGGCAGAGACTCTTTCATCATGCCCTGTCATCAATCTACTCCGCCTTATCTAATCCCTGCATATAGCTTCCATCCCATGAGAGGCTATTCATACCTAAATGCATCTTCCGTAGCTGGTTCTGGGGTCTTCACTCCCCTTGTCCTGCCTCAAAATTTCCTGTCGACCTATTCGGTGCATCCTGGAGCTCCCCTTCTGAAGCCCACTCCTACTAGATCCACTTCAGATGAAGAGGAGGAGCAGCAGGTACCGGGACTACTGTCCTGCTCTGCTCCATCTCACAAAGTCACAAGAGGAGGCAAAAGCCACTCTCCACAAAATCAATATATGTCTGATTGACTAATAGAGGGGTGAATTTACTGTACAGCTGTTCAACCCGAGAGACCAAAGAACCAACTGTTCTTCATTTTAGTTTCAATTCTGACAAATATTTCTAAGAAGAATCAGAGCTCTATTTCTGTGAACTGATGACACAGTGCACATTGTTTTAAAGGAAACACTGATGAAGTGCACAGACCAGAGAAACCACACGTTATCATTTTATTTTATGTGAATATTTACGAGTTTTACATGTGAGGATTATCTACAACGCTGTTTACCTGCATTCATAAACTAATTGTTATCTTGAACAGCTTTACATAAATTAAGCATATTTGTTCTTTTTTCCTACAACTAGGGTTTGCAAAGATCATATTTCTGCTTCTGACTAAACATATTCAGTATGTTCCTTCTTTGGGGTTTATTTTGATGTAATTTGTTTATTTGGTTTGTCTGTCTGCTTAGTTATTGCATCGTTGGTCCATTCTATGACCAAGGAGTGTTTAAATCTTTAACATTAAAGTAATCCGGAGGAGGACAATGTGTCAACGTTTATTTTAACTGAATAATAAACTACTAGGAGTATTGAGTAGCTTAAAAAATCTGTTCCTCTTTTAGTTTTTCTCAGGAAGCATATATCTAAATAATGATTGTTCTCTGTCACTAAGTGATTCAGATACCACTACCATAATGCTTGAATTGTTTTAAGGCTTGTGGGCTTCAGGGCTTTAAATAATATCAGTCTAACCTCACAGAGACCAAATGTAAAGATATATTACATTAGCTTTGAAATCTTCTCTGGTTGGCCTCAATTGTTTCTTTATGTGTGTCCAGGTTGTTGGCTGCAACAGTGCTGGGAGAAGCAGCAAGTCCCCCCTGGCTCATTTACTAAATAAAGAGGAAGACAGCAGCTGTGTAACATGTAATGTGTAACAGCAATTCAAGTTGCAGTGGTTTACCATTAACTAAACTTTGTGAGGTGCTTAACAGCATGTAGCTGAGAGCCCATTAATGGAACCAAACTAAACTGAAGTTAGTGTGCAGCTGGGGAGGGGGGGGGCTTACAGCTTTTAGCAATTAATGATTTATTTGTATCTTGGCACAACCTTGAACAGTCCTTGGATTGAAGGAACCTCTAAATGTAAGTATGTATGTATGTCATTTTGACAAACACCAGTCTGTGTTATAAAAAGTCCTGAAACCAGACAGGTGGGCTGGAGGGAGGTCCACGCTGCAGAGCTCAACTTTGGCTTTCAAACAGTCACAGAGTTTCTAACCGAGAAATAAAGATGCAAAAATCTTTTTTAAAAAAGGAAAACATAAAGAAAGGAAAAAAAAGAGCACTTTGAAGTGAAGAGGCTCTGCAGGCTAATGAAATAAAAACAGCTAAAAAAAATGTTAGATTAGATTTTAAAGATAAATGCTGAATTTGTGAGCAATTTGTTTACATGTGTGTTTATAATCCTGATTAAGGTGGCATTTTAATGAGTTTTTATTGCTAATCAAAAGTGATAGACTTGCTTCTTAACCTTCTGGCTCTGCATGGAGGCTAAAGCTAACACATTTAATCTGCAGCTTTTGCATCTTTTTGGTCATTTATCAGATATTGAAACTTAAGGTATAAATTGCACGGCTGATAGAATCTCAGTGAGACATGTCTGAGTAGTTTCAGATGAACATAAATAAGTTCCTAATGTCAGAAAGTTTGGTTCATCTGCACAAATTTCACACCAGAGTCTTGGATTCATACAGAAATAAATTCACCATATTGTTTAAATTTTGACTTTGTTGTCAGAGATTTTTCCTCTTCACTATCTGTAGTTGTCCTTGTGCTTTGATTTTGAAGGAGAAACTTAAAATAAATGTATTCATTTATGATGTCAATGTAAACGCATCAAACTTATTTACTGTCAAACAGATATAAACAACAGTGGATGTCTTTAAAGTTGTGTTTTTAAATAAATATAAATTTCTGGGCTCTTTAACTTCATTATTGTAAATAAAATATAAACACTGGAATGTTTCTGGATGGTTCTTAACAAGTGAGTGCAGTGGTCCAATCTATCTTTTCCCATCTCGTTCAGTGAGCTATAACAATACTTTCCAGATACGTTGTTTATTTATTTGGGCAAGGAACATTTATTTGCATGGCACAATTCAAAAACAGGGTGATTCAAAATGAGGTACAGAAACATTACAAAATAAAAGCAACAAATAAAATTAAAAATAAAAGAGAATGAAAATGAAAGACATATTAAATGCAACACAAAATGCTTCACAAACAGGTTTTAAAATTCAAGCTTAAGAGAGACACTGCGGATCTGGACTTTTAAATGAAAACTGTTTAAACAGGCGAAAACACTAACAATGCTTTAGCTTGTTTCAGGTGATCTGAGGCTTTCTCTGAGTTTGTTCCAGAGATGAGAAGCAGAGAAGATGAATGCAGCTTCTCTATGTCTGGTTCTGACTCTGGAAAGTGATAAAGACCAGGGGCCTCATTTATAAAGCTGTCATATGTACAAAAATCGGTGTATGTCAAATATAGCTAACGGTTGGACTTTATAAAAAAAACACAACATTGTGGGAGAATGTCCATATCTGAATGTAAACTATGACCAGGCGTACGTACAGAATCTGGCAAAACAGAAAACAGCAACACCAACGGCAGAAGAACAAAACCAAAGAAATTATGTGGCATGCAAGATGCTTAATAACTTTCACTTCAAATGCAATAAATGAATAACGAGGCATATTTGATATAGATTATATTAAGAGCGTATGTTCTCACACTCTCAAAATGACAGAATTGGGATTTACAACAGAAACAAAGATGGCCGTTATCAATAAACGGTGACATTTGTGTCTCTGTGCAATAAAACATACATATTGTATAATTTTATTCAGCTTAGGATGATACAAATGCAGTTTTACGGTAATAACACCCACTATTTAAATCACTTATGCTAGCCAGGCAAGGGTGCTTATCAGTTATTAGGTTATTTCCCACCTGTAGCTATTTGGACATTTGAGTGGTTGGTTATAAAAGACACACCCTCATGCGTAAGGCCGCACATTGGCTTATTTGGCATTGCTGGAGGATGTGGCAAACAGACAGCTCTGGAGTGAACAAGTCTTCAGAGACCTATTGGCACGAGGACCTATATCGCGACGACTGGCTCCTAAGTTGGTTCCCACCACCTCGTGCTGTGATGTTGGGCGCTTGTGATGCTTTGGGCCCTGCATTGCAGAGGCTTCCTAGCAACTGGCACAACAGGCACCGTCCAGAGGGAACTGGCTGACAGGTCGAGGATGTTGCCGCTAACCTAACAGGCAAACAAAAAAATGCAATTTGCAGTGATGTCCAGTTTCTAAGACTTTGGCCTGGAGCTATGCAGGATGGCTGGCTGATAGGTACTGGAGTAGTGTGTGATTACCTAACGCATTCTCACTTTGCAGGTGACAGGGGATATCCACTAAAGCAGTGGCTGCTCACTCCATTACCCAACACGCAGAATGCAGAGAAACACCGGTATGTGGAGTAGGCCATCTGGCTGCTTTAGTCAGTGGCTGTGCCTCAATGCCTCATGGGGCTGTTTATGTCACTCACCTGCAAAGGTGTCCAAAGTAATAGTCCATAATAGGCATGTGTTGTGTTGCATAATATGACACTAATTGAGGACGTTCTGCTGCCACCACCACCACTGCATGTGCAACAGCATCTGGAAATGATGCAAGAGATGAGAGGTAAGGAATTCTCATTTGATGAATTGTTCTTTGTCCTGCCTATGTTGGTCAGGTGGGTCCTGATGTCCTGCTACTCCAAAACCATGAGGTTAATGGCACTGATTGTGTTCCTCTGTACCTGCAGGACTTCTTCTGTGAGGACCCGGCTGCTATGCTGGGGTGCACAAGGTGGACACCATCTCCCTCCGCTTCAGTATCGCTGCTCCAGCAGGAACACCAGGGACAAAGAAATTCATCATCCCTGAATAAACTGGTGCTAATTGCATATGTTGTATCTGTACATGTTTATTCTTCAACGCACAACATAAAGCGTCTCATCTGTGGGTGTGAGTTGGGACATTCCTCCACCAGTGGTGCACACACTGTTCCTGCGGAGAGCAATGCTTTTTGCCTCCACTCTAATGTGAGGCCTTCTGACGAGACAGCGTTGATAACATCGGCTACCTGCTGCCACTCTGCCTACTCAGACATGGTTCTAATAAACGTGGTTGCATGGTGGCCTGGTCCCATTCATTCATCCTGCTGCTCAGCAGTGTAGAGAACAAGCTGCAGGTAGACGATGCGCAAGATGGCTGCTCCAGGTGACAGTGGCTACCCACTGAGGGGCTGGCTTCTCACTTCATTTGCCAACCCCCACGGCACAGAGGAAGGACTTTGATGTGGTCCACGCTTATATGCGTTGTTGTAGAGCCATCCACCTCTTTGCCTCCCCCTTGAGGTCCGTCCATATTTTTTGCCATATTATATTTCATGCTGACACCATTTATCGCTACAGCAACCTGCTGCCACTTGGCAGCCTTCCTTTGGATTGTTACACTACAACTATGACCTGCAAATAGGATCTCCTTACAAGTCTTCACCTCACCAACAAGTTCAGACATATATCATACACACAATTTTTTTTTATGGGATATTTACTATTTCCTTTCATGCATTATGTTAAATTTCTGCTTCTGCTTTCTGGTGTCTGAAGAAGGGCTGAAGAACTAATTTGATTGTGTTCCACAGAGTTTTGAAGCAAAGGATTTACAGTAAAATGACGCAAAATGTCTGAAAAAGTAAACGTATCATATATGCTCTTATGGGTAAAAACTGTTCACAACATAAGAAATCAGAACTCAAAATTCATAACTGACATTTCATACTGCAAACACAAGTGATGGGCTCTTGAGTCAAAATGAGTCAGACCTGAGTTACATGGTTATCAGGTTTTACATGATGTAACACTCAACTTCATAATGTTTTACTGAGCTAGATGTTAAGAAAAACATCTTTATTAGCATACTAAGGCATACTTTTTCACAGCAATTTCATTCACTATCTTTGTCTAAATTATCATTTTTATAAATTAATCGAGGCCTCTTTTGGTTGCCAAGCATTTAAAAGGAATTTAAACAGTGCAGGTGAATTGTTTGTTTCACAGCTGTGACCACAACAATCCAATTTAGGCCACCACATTTCAACACCATGGTAACACAAAATGTGTCATTACTACCCACTCAGACATGCACACCTATACATGTACATACACAGGATTATGTCACCTCAACCACCTAATCAATGTTCCCAGCATAGAGCAGAAAATAACTTTGGTAAAGCAGAAGTTGAGTATGTGTGTGTCGAAGTGTAATTGGGCATAATCTCCTCTTTTAACAAGGGAGGCACTTCAGAAGGTTGCAGCACGTTATACACGTTCAAAAAATTAGCTACTCTGAAATAATTAACTAGTAAACGACTAAATTTGAGGCAGAAAATAGTTTTTCAACGACATAATATCAAATTGTGATGTTAAACACCTTCCTGGTGACACATCTTTCCGTATGTTGTGCAGAGTAAATTCCTCTTCACTCAGCGGCCCCCTCCTCTGCAGGCCTAACCACAATCAGCATATACCAGAGAGGGAGGGAGTTTCAGATACTTTGAAGCTGCTAATGAAAAAAAAAGTGTCACATTTTCTTAATAATAATGATTATAAAAAAGACAGCCATGCCACAGTTGTATTTACATAGCAGTATTGATGAGCTATAATGCTTATAAAGTAACAGTTTCATTTGTATTCAACAAATAAACAGCATGATGACCGCAACCTCTTCGTCTGAAACCCCCACCCACACCCCTCCCACCAACACCCCCTACCCCCCACACATAGCACACATATAGTATAGTGCCTGTATAACCAGAAAAGTTGAATCATTGTGGCTGGATTGTGGGCAATTTGCTTCTAGTTAACTGGCTGCCAAAGAAATCTGTTAAAACAATGACTGGCAGCTGAGTTATAACTGACTGAAATGATTTTCGAGTCTTTCGCTGAAAATCTTGTCAAGGCCACTGATTTTATTTCAGATCATCCCCTTGCTCTCAGAATGAAGGTGCCACTGTCTATGTGCACGAGGCAATATGTGACACTCATAACAGATTATGTAGCTTCTAGTAAAATGATAAAGCTCACACCTTTTTAATCATCTTTGTAAAATGTAGAGGCAGTCCAGGTGGCTTTCACTGCAACAAGAAGGCAAATATAGATTTGATGCATCAAAAAGTCAAACTTAAGTTACAGGTTTTTATGGTGAG
This sequence comes from Pseudomugil gertrudae, assembly GCA_037177535.1. Lineage (NCBI taxonomy): Eukaryota > Metazoa > Chordata > Actinopteri > Atheriniformes > Pseudomugilidae > Pseudomugil > Pseudomugil gertrudae. Next base: position 17,959,205 of record JBAMHV010000015.1, on the reverse strand, counting down.
AAAGCCTTTCACACTGCTTGTGTGTGATTGGCGTGGATAAATCATGAGATGAGTCAGTATTTAACATATTCTTAGTAAACGTGGGAAGAGTGAGTGTGTGTATGTGTTAAAGGTGACCCCACTGCGAGGGGAGGGGGGGTTTCAGTTTTACACTCATGATTTCTTTTTATAATTCTATTATAAAGGAAAAGGCCCCCTGCTACTCAGTATACATGGGACCTTGTCCTTCCTAGCCCCCTCCAGGACAATGACCCACCTTGGTTAGGGACATTTTACTGAGGAGTTTGCATTTTTACACAATATACAAGGGTGCAGTCACTCTTCCTTCCTCTCACAGTCACACAACACACACGTTCAGCAAATTGGTTACTTTAAATCAGAGGTGGAGAACTTTGGCCCTCATCCTGAAAGTTTTCTAAGTCTCCCTGCTTCAACACACTAGATTTAAATTGATTAATCACTGTGCAGCTCTTGATAAGCTGTTCCAGCTGGACATTGGGCGAGCGGTGGGTACACTCTGGACAGGTCGCCAGTCCATCACAGGGCCAACACACACAGACAAACAAACAGACACTCACACTCACTCCTATGGACAATTTAGAGTCTCCAATCAGCCTATCCCCAAGGTGCATGTCTTTGGACTGTGG
>JBAMHV010000015.1:17944099-17957512 GCA_037177535.1 Pseudomugil gertrudae | reverse complement strand
TATGGACAATTTAGAGTCTCCAATCAGCCTATCCCCAAGGTGCATGTCTTTGGACTGTGGGAAGAAGCCAGAGTACCCGGTGAGAACCCACGCTAACACGGGGAGAACATGCAAACTCCACACAGAAAGGTTCCTGGTTGGACCTCCCCAGCCAAGGCTCGAACCAGCAACTTTCATGATGCGAGGCCACAGTGATAACCAACTGCACCACCGTACAGCCCCAGCAAGATCACTTTGGTTTGAATTGGGTGTGCAGGACCAGAGTCCAGTTTTACATGGAAAACATGCAGGAACCTGGGCCTCAAGGGACGGACCTCGATAATCTGGTGTCTTTAGTTCATGGATACAAGCACAACATGTTCTTTTTGCAGTGTGACAGGTCACACATATAGGTGAATCAGAGTCATTAAAATGTGAAAAAAAAAAAATTTGTACCTACCCAACATCCATTTTCACCACAGCCTCCTGGCCAATGAGTTGAGAAGCAGGGTTGACAACGGGCAGGTCGCCAGTCAAGGCCAACACACAACCACATACACTTTAATCACATCTAAGGTTATTATAAAATCTCATCAGAAATTAACAGGCATCATTCCATTGGGGGTTAATAGAAACCTGCTGGTGAATCACAGCCTTGCGGGCATTTCGGGGATGCCATATTCTCCAGAAATGCCAGTGAGATAAATGTATAATCATACTAGCAACAAAGTAGGATGTGCCTGTTAAAACAAGACAAGAATTAATGAAAATGTATTAAATTCACTTCAGTTGACCACACATGAGTTCAGAGGGGATTTTTGATTTTTATCTTTACATATCTACGTGGGAGTGAAGTGAAGGCTGCTTATTTGGTCACAAAATAATCACTATATATAGATGCGAATCTAAGTGTCACATCAAAGGGCATTTTTTACATCATAGCAGATAAATGTGGAAATCATTTTCCCCAATTTGAAATCTAAAGCTCAAACACACCTGCAGGCATGAATTTGTTTTTCAGGACATTAGTTTTACGCTGAATGCACTGGTTACCGACATCTTTGATGTATTAATATTCTTCACTTCACAGTTTATTTTGGCTAAAAATTTAATATCCAGAATGAAAAAAAATCATAATACCACGTGAATGCAGCTGCGTAAATTTACTCATAAGTTTTCTTTTTTTTTAAAAAAAACTTATAATGTAAAGTAAATGTATAGAAAATTAGGTTACCACGGTAACCCTCCTCATTGAGTACAAAATACTTGTATCACTTTTTATAACATCATGTAATGTAGGTGTTTTTTTCTTTGTAGTATTCACGTGTAGTTTAGAAAACACACACATCTTCCTAATTTAATTCATCAATCATAATAAAATGTTAAACAATGGAGAGGGGATGCAATGACCAGTCTACTCCTTAGACATCTACCAGAAATGGTTGACCAGATAATTACCCATATATGGAAACAATAGTATAACATGTTTTTTAAACTTGTGTAATTAGTTTTTAAATATAAAAACTATAATACAAAATAGTATTATGCAATTTCCAGACAAAATGCTTCCAGCACATACAAGCAGAATCAGAAGAAATTATTGAAAATTATTTGCTTACATATTTAAAATACAAATAGCTCACGTTACATCAGTTCTGGAACATAATCACAGCATATTGTTCATAATAGTGAATGAAAATGAGAAACTAGTTTTAACTTGTAAAATTTGGGGAAATTATGTGATTTATGTACCAAGAACATTACATTTTTATATTCTGTGATACTGGATTTAATATAACCATCTATAAAGCTTATATTTTCTTTCAATAAAATGTTTTTTTTTACTATTCTCTAAGTTGGTATGGTCAAAAACCATTCACACCTGTTAATAAGTGGAAATCCAGCGTTGTTTTTACTTTTAGCCCACAGATGGCAGTAGAACAACATTGTGGGGAAACGGTGGTTTCAGCCACAAATTTAGTTGATGTTCTACAGTCTTTCAATCACAGTTTACAACTCAGTGTCGGATGTCAAAATCCCGTTTAGAAGGGCTTCTGCTGAGACCAGCATACTATTACTCCTATTTTAAGACTAATGTTATTCATAGTTACCTGTTTTTCGCTCAGAGTGCATCTGAACTCCTCTTTTCTAGCTCAGTTTCATCATAACCTTTGTGGAAGGTCTTTAGTAAATGAGCATTTTCCCCACATGTTTCTGTTAAAGTCTTGGTGAGACCCCACTTCCTCACCCGCTGCACAGCCGAACATCCCCACCGACACAAATCTGCGGTACAGTACATATCCTTCATGACATTTCACAGCTATAAGTATACAGTGACATGATACCAGTGCCATCATTAAAATTATGTTTATAGCTCAAATGAATATCACAGATAAAAAAAAGAGACTTAAGCAGTGTAATTACAATAGAACAGTAAAATCCAGTTATCACTCAATAGCACTATAAACAACAGCAAGGATTTCATGGTCAGTAATTACAAAATATATAATACATCTCATACATCTTAGATCCTAGCTATACAACATCTGGGATAAATGCACCCTTATAGCTATTAAATTGACAAATTATTATTTAAAAAAGGAAAGTCTGTACATGCATTCGGTTTCAGAGATTGTTCTGTTTAAGAGGGAAAGACTGAACAGTGAAAAATCAAACTAGAAAAACCGCACAGCTTTGCCCTCGATTCCCCTTTGTTTACTATCTAAACTCTCATTTTTGCTTTAAACATATCTAAGCAAATTGTAGTGCTATCCAGTGAAGTAGTGTCTTTCCATTACATAGTGCTTTATAATCAAATTGGCAGTGTTGCAGACTGAGGTCTCCGGGCGTGATCTATTGTTGGAACCCCCAATCAGAAGAATGCCTCCATAAGAAGGACTGCTATGACTGTAAATTCATCTAAATATGCAGTAAATAGCTGGAACTATCCAAGTATATATTGGCAAGTCCTTGGCAATCTCTGAGCACCACCCAGTAATTATGTATTCATCAGTAATGACATAGAGAACTGGAATCACCTCATATGGAGCCGAGAGGTGACTTCGGCTGAAGATGAGTTCCTCCGGGAAGAAGGACATTGTTGGCGTTAGATTTGTGGAGATATTACAGACCGATGAAATTCTGATTGCTTTTGCTTCTTGGTCTTTTAACAGTCTATTCAAGATTTTCACACACATTTAAGAATATTTAAGATGTCTTCTTTACAATAATGTGAACACAGAACAAAATAGCAGTAGAAATACTAGATATCAAAGCATCACACACTGTTTTGTTTTTGCATGCATACAGTAGACTTCTAATAAAATCTGCCCTCAATAAAATGTCCTGTAAGTGATGAAATGTGATTCAAATGTCTGCCGTGTTTTTCCTTTCTTTATGTGGAAGAACACTGAGAAGGAGAGGAGGTCTGAGAGATCAAATCATCTTCATGTTGAACTTGCGTGCTCCACCCTGTCCTCCACTGGCTGCGGGTCCATCCACTTTTCTGAAAGAGTATTCTACTGAGAAATTGTTTTTGTGCTGACCTCTCCCTCGGCTCCACACAAACAGAAGAATGAAACAGAACAAAACCACTCCCAGAAACATGATACAGCCCATGGCTGTTGATATGAGAATGGTCTTGAGGTCAAGGGTGAACTTCAGATAGACTCTGGTATCATTCAAATTTGTGTCATTGAGGTCCCCAGCATAATAGGTACGATTGGCCATGAGGGCGGTATCTAGTGGAAGCCCACTTACTGTGAGTGTGGCAAAATAGGTGTCATTCCCACCAGCGTTGCTAGCAATGCAAATGTATGTTCCACTGTCTGTTACCTGGGCATACCGTATTTCCAGCGTGCCCTCTGGCAACACAGTTAGTCGGCCGCTGCTCTTTGTGGTTATTCGGCGGCGCTGAGGTGAAATCCAGAATATCATGGGAGTCGGTTCACCTTCTGCCTTGCAAATGAATGACACTACCTGCCCTTCACGAGCTGATATCTGCTGCAGTTTCCTGTTGCGTATTTTAGGCTTCTGGCAGGTAAAATGATCGAAGAGCGCCGAGTCAGAGAAGGCGTTGAGAGCCTGTCCTTGCACCTCAACAGGTGTCACACATACAGGGGAAGCGCCGTCAAAATTTAGGGTCTTTCTGCGCTGAAGGATCCAGAGCAAGCGGCAATCACACGCCAGAGGGTTTCTGTCCAAACGCAGTGTCTCCAGAGTGTTGACAGACTGAAAAGCTCCTTCTTCCAGGGTCACCAGGTTGTTAGTGGAGAAGTTAAGAAGGCGGATTTGCCTGAGACCACCTAATGCATAAGGCTGCACTACGACCAGGTTAGTGTTAACCAGATGAAGCTCCTTCAGTCTGACAAGCTCCCGGAGAGCCCAGGACTCCAGCACAGATATCGGATTGTAGGAGAGGTTGAGGCTGGTGAGGTGAGCTAGGCTGCGAAGGGCAGAGGTGGGCACGGAGGTGATGTTAGTGTGAGTTATAGACAGCCAAGACAAATTAAGACCCTGCAGGCTGTGAGGGGAGACATATTCCAGAAAGGGCCAGTGGTCAATCTCCAAGCCTCTTAGGTTTCCCAGTTTTCTGAAGTTTTGGTCCTCTAAGGCAGAAATACTGAGGTAGCGAAGCCGTAGAGTCACCAGGTTATGCAGGTATGACAAAGATTGGCTGGAAACTGAAGTCAGGTTGCACCTTTCAATCGTCAGCTCCCTCAGTCCTACTAGACCCAGAAAAGCCTTATTAGATATGTAAACCAAATCATTGTCTCCAACCTCCAGATTCTTTAAGCTTTTCAGGTCTTGAAAAGTGAAATCCAGAAGAATTACGATCTTATTTCCACTCAGGTCCAATGAAGTTAAATTGGAGAGGCGTGAGAAAGCCCCCATGGGAACAAGCTTTAACTGGTTACCCCTCAGTGAAAGTGACAGCAAGTTTTGAAGACTAGAGAAAGAATTTGGTTCCAGGACGCTTATCATGTTATCACTCAGATCCAGCTTCTCAAGGCGTGAATATGGAAGCAGATCTCCATGTTCTACCCAGCGAAGTTTATTCCCGCTAAGATCCAAGATCTTGGTGTCTGATGGAATTCCATCTGGCAGTGTGGACAGACGTTTACCGAAGCAGGACACCGTCTTCAGCTTGGCGATGCAGTCACAACGCTGGGGGCATCCTTGGCTTTGGGTGGATGACACCTGGATCATCAGCAGCAGAAACAGGAAAGGTAGGAGCCAGCCTAGATTCTGCCCGAAGCTAACCCCCATGGCTCTTCTTTCTGCCACTTCTTTTGTCTCCTGCCTAGGGTTGAATCACTGGGCCAGACACCTGAGAAAGAATAGGAGGGACGGGGAGAAAGAGTTAAAATATTAGAAAAATGGTGGAAGAGAGAGAAAAGAAAGAAAAAAAGGGGGAAAGAAAGACAGCAAGACAAACAATTAAATTAAATTCTGCTTAAATAGTGGCAGTAAAACACTGAATAAGCAGAATAACAATTTCAAACTCTAATAAACCTGACAAAGCTGTGAAATTAAAGCTAGAACTCAAAGATAATCCCCAAAGGACTGGGTGTGTATTCAGATTAAATGGTTTGGTTCATTATAATGGTCTGTGTTGTGCATTAAAAATCATACTACACACCACTTCTTATAGCCGTAGACTGACTTTCTTAACAGCTGTGAATCATTTTATATCTAATGGTAACACTGCTCTTTTCTCTCTAGCTCATTGTAAATGGAGCCAGAAAATCTGATAACCAGTTGCATTTATAAAGACCTCATGAGGCCTCTTAACATGCAAGAAAAACTAAAACTGTGGGGTCTTAAACAGCAAATAGCCCTGAAAATGCACAACACTCCTGTGTACACTATTGTGAAGAGCAGAATACACACAAACACTTCTGTGTCCACATTGCCCTGTGGAAAAATATACTAGCATGTACTGTAAACAGACAAAAAAAGGATGTTGCTGTGATAGTCAAGAAACATAGAGGACAGAACACCCAGCCACTATCACATTATTGCAAGGTCACTCGTCACAGTAGAGGGCTAAAAAGCATCATAATTCAGCCCATTGCGTCATGTAAATGAGTCTCTGAGGCATTAGGCTTATCATGAGAGGGCATGCCTAGCCTGATCTGCCAATGGGTTGCATATCCCACACACAGAGATACACACAATGCACAATTCCTCTTTCCCATAATCTCCTCATAAACCTATAATGAAATGCCTACTAATAATCAGAAGCATTTACATTTGGTAATTGAATGGTTAAAACATAATGAAAAGTCACATTTTCCTTCTCACACACACACACAAGGCTCATTAATGCATTTATTCTGAAAAACATTGAAATTGAATCACATCACAGCTTCAAGTCATCACTTACAAATTAGCCTCAAAGACATGCTTGATTACAGCTAATGACTTAGACGTACATACAGCCCGAAAGCCTAGCACTAAACCACCAAAACCAAATTTATGTCTCATGACAGTGTGTGTTTCATCCTCTACTATTACAAATTAATACTATTACTAATACTATTACTATTAATACTATCTCGTTTAGATGATGTTCAAGACAGAAACACAATATTGCTCTGTTGAGGCAAAACCTTTATGTTTCTGGCTCACATATAACAGCTCACATATTCTATGTTTTCATTTCAATCACAGCTCCTGCTTCCAACTGTAAACTTTCAAACCCATTAACCATTTATGGAAATTGTGCTCACAGTTTGCTGGTTTGGTACGACTCGTAAACAAACGTTTACTATGCCCCTGTTTTTTTTAATAGCCATCAGAATTGATGTCATCTCCACTTCATTTGGTGATATTGCAAACAGGTGCTTTGCAAATAAAGCAGCCGTTCATTTCAGGTAGATTGTCATGAAACAAAGATCCCACAGTATCCCACCAATGCATTTCCAGTTCTTACCTTGAGGGCACAGGTGATCATCGGACTCAGCATTAAGAGCTGTTTTATCTGGAATTTATAGCATTTTATGATTTTTTTTTCCCTCAAGAGAATTTAAAAAATATTCTGGAAGTAAAATGTATTAATTAATTTCCATGTCTACCCCTGTGAGTTGTACTGTAATATGTTTTATTTCTTCCCACTGTCACCAAACGTCAAGAATACCCACGCAGTAAGTGTGCACCGCATTCCCGTTGTGCACTCTGTAGGCCTTCATCCGTGAAATCATGAAGTTACGGGTTTTAATGGATAGATCTTCTAACGGCTCTTTACAGTTTACCTGACCAAATGTAAGCTGTAAGACCAAATGCTGTGTGTAAGGAGCAGCTTTACCAGCACTCATGGTTTGGTAATTGTGATGCTCTGGTCTGTTGACTGCATCGACATTCCTCCTGTTTGAAGCTTAGGGGTAACTTCCTTTAGTTTACCCAGCAGAGGTGAAGCATACGCAGGACTCTACTGGAACTAGATAAGCTGTGTCACTTTATGGCTAAAGTTTGTAGAAAAAGAGACAGGCACTTTCTCACAGCTAACTTTCTCTGCTCTGATGTAGCTGACATGCTGACCATTCTTTTCACAGTGTAAAAGATAATGTCTGTGCATTGATAAATAACTCTTTCAATTAGTATTTAATCTGTATAATTTGGCGAGACAGATATTTTCAGTGAGCCATTTTGGCCAGTAAGCTTTTAGTTGCCAACCACTGGCCTACAAACTAATCTGTAACACTGGAACGAGAGTGTCCATCATTAACACAGTAGTACTTTTGTGCCTGTTGCATATTGTTCTGATGATAATTGGGTCATTTTTTTGCCTGATACTGCTTACTTCACAATGTCACGGAAATCTTTGAGGCTGTTCTTGGTTGTTTTGAAGGTACCAGAAAACATCAGCTGGTGGAAAAAAAGCTAAATATCAAGAACACTGCTCCTTAATACCTGAACATTGTCCCTGTCTGACACTTTTCACTTTTCATCGTTTCCCTGATCGAGCAGGAGACATAAAAGAAAAGATTTTACTCACATCAACCGTTTGGTAAGTTTAGGTGAATTTCATTCAGCACTAAATTCAAACTTAACATGGTACATTAAATCATGTCGTTATGGTAGTTTTTGCAAACAGACTAATAGTCTAAAGTGCTTGCCTCATGATTTCTGTTTTATAATTAAAAATAAAATTTGAAATGACAAATAATAACCTTTATCAACTAATATAATTAGAAACAAAAATAAGCTAGCTGTCTGGTTTGTTTTGAGGTGTCCTGGATGTTAAAAAAAGTTGTCTTTAAGCGAAACAGGATGTGAAAATCTGCTCTTTAATGTGAATGAATTTGCAAATATCTTAATAAATTATTTACAGTCACCTTAATTCTAAGAAGGGAAGCTGATGCAGTACTCTGGTATTATTGAATTATTTATTTTTAATTTTAAGCTCAACCTGCAATATTAGATCAAATTTAAAAGGTGGATCATAGTTTTAATTTTAGTTACATTTCTTTCTGTATCATTAGTACCTCTGCCATGAACATTTATGCCATCACTTATCTGTCTGTCTATTCACAACTTTATGTAAAAACAACAGAACGAATAGTTTTTCTTGTAATAGGTTTTGGTTTAGTTTCAGTTCCCTTCCGAGTGATCCTGATCACCATCTGGATCCAGGAATTACTGAATGATTCTTTATCATTACCAGATAGGGCCCTTTTCAGTATATGTGCACATAATGTCTCAATAAATGTCCAGGGTTCTTGGCCAAAAAGGTACAGGAGAAGTTCTCAACAGGTTATTCAGGATATCAAAGTTAGACCAGATTCTACCATCCAGACCAGGAAAAATGATGGGAACTTTTGAATTCCCATCATTGCACAAGCACAAGACATGAACATACATCAAACACAACAATACGGCTAAGACACGGTGGATCCATTGTGTATCTAATAATCTAATAGTGTAAACCTTTAAAACGAATATGGGACTAAAGCATTAGGTGGAAAGCACGATATGGGTAGGAATGAGTGGCTTGGCAGAGGTTTGTGCTCTCAGTGCTTTTTTTTACAGTAAAAGCTTTCATCCTTTACCTTGGCATGCTTGTTGTCTTCAATTTATCTAGTCAAACCTCTTGTTCATATCAGCATGACTTTGAGGCCCTTAACTTCCATTTAAAACAGCAGCAAGTCCCCTTTATCCACAGAACATTAACAGCAAGAGCATTAACCACAAGCTTCCTCTCAACCAACCCAATTCTCTCAGCCATCAGTCGCGTTGTTTTCCAAACCCATATCTGATAGCAACGACTCAGTAGTAAGAATGCACCACAGGCCAACAGCAGGTGGATAGAAAGGTTTGCAGGATCAAGTAGGCACAAAGCAGAGCCACACCGAGCTGCTGACCAGGTAGGGAGCAGGAGTCTAAAATAACTTGTGTGGCATGTGTATGTTGACTTCACAGTGGGAGTACTACGGTGCCACACTGGCTGATCGAGACCAATGCTGAGACACAACTTAAGGGTAAAACGTACCACCTGACAGCCCCTGTTAGCGCTTTTTGTTGTTTTCCTAAAGCAGAAAATCCTTGTGGTTTCACACAGGAAGCAACATAATATGAATCATACTGGTAAACTGTGAATACCAGTAACAAGACGACAAAACCTTTAAGGAGAATACGTCCAAAACAAAAATATCTCCCTGCATGATGTAGTACAATGTCCAGTATATGATTTCTGTGTCTCACAAAATAAATCAATTTTCCAACCCTGACATGAACTGCAAAGCTAGGATTGCAAAAGAAAGTACTGTAGGTTTATCCAAGTTGTCATGGTTACTCAAACCTGTGCCATCTGCTTCAGCCCCTCATCTCATGATTCAAATGCTTCCTAATCTCCTAATTTTCATAACAAGCTTGAATGCACCTGTGCTGACTCCATTCAGCTCCTGCACAGAGTTTCCTTGTTTACTCTTGTAGCATGTTGCAGCTAGTTGTGGTAGTATTAAAGATATTTTATCTTTACCCTGTGCCAGTATAATTCCCTCCATCATTGCTTATATATTCTGAGCTTTGTCATGGCATTTACATCCTACTTCCTGTTAAATGCTGACAGAAGACAGATGGTAGTTGCCTGTCACCATCAAACTGATTTACAATCCATGACAGCATTGTTAGTACAAATATCCAACAATATTAGTGTAGCGGTCAGTTATTTTACCATTTCTGTTGCCAGGCAACGTGTACTCATCTGGAGCATGCTATCTGAGAGACTTTTCTGCCTGAAGTGATGTTCTATTGTGGAGGTGCTTCAGCTCTTTTTGTTTTTCCTCTTACACTGTTAGTCATACCAGCACCATATTTTTAAGCTGGTAACTGAGATGGGAGCAGCATAGGCCTAATTTCAAAATACATTTTCTGGCTGGCAGGACGGCTTTATTTTTATTCAAATGCAACAGTGACTCAACATGTAACAAACTGGAGCAGCTAATGACTTTCCTTTTTCCACTCTTTTCTCTATTGTGGCACATCAGATGTTTCATCCTATATGCAAAGATTCACACAGTTGTACTTCTCATTGTGTCTTAGCCAACCAATAAATTACCTGAGATCATACAGTGAAATAAAAGTGGTTAAGTGTAGGAATAATCAGTGATGTTTTTTAATAACTTTTGGAATATGGAGTTATATTTGTCTTGCAAGAAAATAGGCAATCTGAGAGGGAGAAAGGGGTTTGTAAGGAAAAATACAAACACTGAAAAGTTTTGAGATAAAATATTCTGTCATAGAATAATAAAATTTTTACATTAAAAATATTTCTTTTAAAAAATCTGAAAAATGTTTTATTCTCAAATATTTTCTTTGCTGTCACAAATAAAAACTTTTACTTTAAATATAATTCCTTCTCTCCAAACTTTTTTGCTCTCATATCATGCTTTTGCTATTAAAGTGAAAACTGTGCGGGGGGGGCACAAGCTGCTATTGGTCATTTTCAGCCAGACAGCCGGATGAGGATCCTTTCTGCATGGTGGTTTTGCTTTCTCATCTCATCAGTCTGGTAAAATCATGTCGTCCAGCTTCAGGCACGAGTTTGATAACGTCCCTCTCGCCACAAAATTGATATAACACGTAACTACTGACACCCGTGTAAGGCTACTTTCTGCAGCTTCTATCAGGGCGACAGAAAGAAGGTGGACCACTGGTGTTGGTTCTGAAGCTGCTGCTGTGATAGAAGCTGCAGAGAGTAGCCGTTGATACTGGTGTCTGTATTTATGTGTTACATTGCAACATGACAATAGCAACATGAGCCTGGCACAGCTTTAACTGGGATACCAAAAACCTTTTGAGAGAGAGAACAAAATTTTGGCGAGAGAAGAAACATTGCAAGTAAAAATTTAAGGTTTCATTTAAAACGAGATTGAGTTAATTTTGTCTCAAGATGCTTTAAAGACCAATTCAGTCCAGTTTTATCCACTTCAATGCAATTTACTGTGGTACAATTATCATCCAAGTATAATTATAATCTAATTAAACTAAATAGATTGAAATTCCCTTTAGTCCAATTCATGTAGTCAAGCCCAGCAAAGGAAACCAATGCATTGTATGAGACTTGATTTATTTGATTCAATCTTCAATGATTCCAAATATATTTGCCTGAGATATTTAAATAGTTAACAATGACACATATTTAAATCAAAATAAGGATAAATATTTACTTATTTTTATAAAATGATAAGGTGGCAAACATTAATATCTAAGAGGATCAATATACCATAATATTAATATTATAGCAAAGAATTCAGACTAGTGAGACTGTATTAATCTCTTCTCCATATTAATGATCTCTATAGTCTTACTATCGTCTAATTAACAAAAGCAGTTAGACCAAACAGCTTGGAGCAAGGTGCTGACAGAAACAAACAAATATAATAAGAAACTTTTAGAGAGAAGATATTATTGGTGTCTTCAGTTCCATGATGTGTGCAGCCAGTACGAACAGATTACTGGTTTGTTTAGAGGCAACTCTCATTTTATTTATTTATAAGGTTATTTTTGTTCTCATGAGGGGAGATTGTGCCCTTAACATGACATAATATCTCATTTCTGAATAAAGCACAAGATTTTAGCTCACTTTTCAGTACAAATGCGGTCATCATTTAGTACAAGTAAATATATCAACCCCTTTGGGTCAAAACTTAAATAGAGGTTGAACAGCACAGGCCGTTTTTTACATTAACTTCTCAAAGAAACAGCAGTGTTTACACAAATTCATATCCATTCAAGCAGGATTTAATGTTTCTCCCATAAAGTGTGCCTGAAGCTCTTTTTTTTTTATAAAAGCTTTACAGCAGCAATCTGTGCAGTAAGCCCATTAAGACCTAATGTCCAGCTGTATAGATGTCTACATGTAGTGATTGATATAATACAGATAATATCATATAATTATATCCCCAAAAGGGAGTTTCAGGGATATGATGGTTTTAGCAACACCGCGTCCGCCACCGGCTCCGCCGCAGACTGCCCATGTGTATTCAGTATTTTTTTTTAATAATAACTTCTGCCACCAGGGGGAGTTTAATGTAAAAAAAAAACACATTTTTCATCACAACTCAGAAAGTAATTGTGTGATTGGTTTGAAGTTTCATTCATATGAAACCACTAAATGATGACTTGCCACACGTCATACTTTATTATTATTGAAGTTCATAAATATGCCACTAGGGGGAGTTTTGTATTGAAATATCACTTTTTTTTATTTAGGTTAAACCAAATGCAAATAAAGCAACTAATGATTATGCTGCCTAGTTTGTGTTTACCAACCCCTGAAGTTCCAAATTTTCCCACTAGGGGGAGTTTTGTTTTAATGTCATGTTTTCGACTATATCTCATCAAATGGTTTCTCAGATTTACATCAAACCAAATGCAAATGAAGTGACTTATGATCACACTTCCTATAGTTGTGTGTACTAACAACAGAGGTTCTTAAATTTTCCACTAGGGGGAGCGTTAAATTGGAAATTCCACATTTTTGGCTATAACGATAATTGTATTTGGTGTCGCCTGGTGCTTCAAAGTTATATTGGACTATCAGTCGACAGTCGAGTATTGGATGGTTTTCGGGGATATACCTCTGGCAGTCGGGGGCAACTGCGTAGGCCTAGTTATTATTTATTTTAAGTATAAGCTTGTTTGGGTTCAAGTAAACTAAAAATTACTGTTTACATGTCAGTGTCTAATCCAGAGTAAAGACTGAGGTTCACATTAAAAAATTACTTTAAAGCACTTCCTCGTGGCTTCACGTCTTAGTGAAGGAGGTTATAATATAACAAAGCCATTTACATGGCTGCTGACAGCTGCATTTCTATTCAGCTGGAGGAATCAATCATTTTTAATGTTTTTTGGGGGGAGGGGGGGGAGGGGGGGGGGGGGGGGGGGGGGGGGGGGGGGGGGGGGGGGGGGGGGGGGGGGGGGGGGGGG
>JBAMHV010000015.1:17922428-17943999 GCA_037177535.1 Pseudomugil gertrudae | reverse complement strand
CTCGTAGGGGGGGGTAGGTCAGAGCACAACAACTGCTGTGGGCTTGATGATCCCCGTTTTCTTTTTTTTTTGGGGGAAGCAGCCCGTTTTGGGGCTTTTTCCCCCCCCCCCCCCCCCCCCCCCCAGAGCAGTCAGATATTGAAGCATTAACATGTCCAGTTATACTGAATTTGTATAAGTAGCACTTCCAAACAAACACGGGATAAATAATACATGGTAAGAAATAAGACAGCTTTGAATAAGAAGTCTTTACTATAACTACAATTATTGATTTTCTATTCAATCTACAAAATAACCTGTGAACCATTCAATATAAAGGTTTGACTGTTTTCACAATAAGCTGGAAAGAAACAATAAAAAACGACAATCTGATGCTTGAGTTTATTTCTGCACTGTAATGGTGAATTTAACAAACAGCATGATGATTAACAGGAATAAATGTAAATTATGAATGAATCTTATTTATCTGGCTGGTTTTAACAGTTAGTGCTTTGAATTTATTTATGATGTTCGTGCTGCATAAATAAGGAAGTCTTTAAAAATGCAGCACTGGTATAAACATGTACAGCTCTGCTAGCCGTCGCCTTTCTGCAGCTACAGCAAGTGTGGCTCCTCCTCAATCCCTTAAGTACAGAAGGTGAAGTAGGTGAGCTGGGATTCTTGTGCTCTTTGACTGTAATTCAGTTCCCATCCAAACACTGCAGATACTCACTGAAAGAGGATGGTGGTGGAGAAGTGTGGCGCAACACAGCTGGATTTAGATAGTGGAGATGGCTGCAAATCTATATCAGCAGGGGATTCAGTGCAATGTTATCCCCTTTATTTCTGTGACTGCCTTCACTGACTGCCTCTTATCTGACTTGTTTTGCTAAAATGGAGGCAATTAGAGCTTGATTAATTCAAATAATTAGTCTTGTGCTAAATGTAAACATTAACCTTTCTGTGAGCACAAAGTAACAGTTGCATGGCCATCAAATGTTTTAACATCAAGAAAAGATCAAACAAAGGCCACTGAAAATCTGTGTCATGTTACACATGCACACACCTCTCATCAAGCTTCTCTAATGATCTAAAAAGAGCCTCGTAGGAGTTTGTGTGTGCATGACTGTAAAAAAGACATTTTCACATTCATAGGTGTTATTATTAAACTGATGAGAGAAGCTTTTTGTACAGACGTAGTCTAAGTTTCAAAACCTACCACTCATTTTAATTTATTCTGTCATTAAATTTGTTGTAATTTGTATGCAAACTAGAAATTATCACACAAAAAGCATGTGCAGGCTGCACAAAGACTCTCCGAGCACTTCTTTACATGCAAAGTATAACATCTGTGTGAGTGGAGATACAGCACATATGGTTAAACACACTCTGAAGATATAAACCCATAAAAATAAATCAGTAAAAAGCCGTTATTAATGTAAACCTACTGAAAAGTAAAGATTTGTTACTGTAAGAGTACTCATATAAGGCCAGTATTTCTCAGGGACTAGTTCCCACTGTGGCTCAACTGTGGCTATACCCTCACTGTAGAGCATTTCTGGAAGCTATTATAACAATGGATTAAAATTAACTATGTATTTCATTCTATTTGGGTTCATGGTGCCTATAGCAGGCACCAGCAGCAAAAAAGAAAATGAGACCGCCAGATTGATAATCATGCTGCAGGTGTAGGACACAAGTGACAAATGTGCAGGGAGCTGGTTGGAGAGAGTGTAGGTGTAGACAGAAAATCACATGGCTGAGGTACAACATCCCCGAAAGCCCGTCAAATGGCTGCACTCGCTGATTTCTACCCTGCCCACTCATTATGCTTTACATAAGCCTAACTCTGTTTGTGTGCGTGTGCCCGAACGTGTTGGTGTGTGGGTGTGTGTTTGTGGTGTGTTGAAGTGTCCCCCTGAGAAAGCGCATTAGTCATTTACACTGAGGGAAGCCATTGTCGGTGTCCACAGGGAAACCTTAAAGCCCATGGTAGTGCATGTTCTCGGCAGCTAAAAACATACTCACAGGCCATTACACAAACTCCAGCTCACTGGGTGTGAGAGAGAGCGAGCGAGAGAGAGAGAGAGAGAGGGAGAGAGAGAGAGAGCGAGAGAGAGAGAGAGGAGGAAGGAAAGAAAAACCCAGAGGTAAAAGTGACTGGGTTGCTTGTTCCCTTTTATGTCCTCTCCACCTTGCACTGCAGTGATGGATCGTTGTTTCTGGCAGGGTCATGCCACCCACCACAGGCAAGGACACTCATTTACTGGATGAAGAAGAAAAAGTTAGAGGTGCTGGGGAGGAAAGCCAGCCTTTGTGTTGTAGCAGCGGGGACATGATTGCATCTCACAGTGCTTTTCTATCATGCTGTGCTTCATGCTTTTGTGTACAGCTTTGTTGTTTTTCCTTTTTTGTTTGTTTTTAGGTATTGTTCTAGCTTTTCAGCGTAGCTT
This sequence comes from Pseudomugil gertrudae, assembly GCA_037177535.1. Classification (NCBI taxonomy): domain Eukaryota; kingdom Metazoa; phylum Chordata; class Actinopteri; order Atheriniformes; family Pseudomugilidae; genus Pseudomugil; species Pseudomugil gertrudae. Next base: position 17,941,567 of record JBAMHV010000015.1, on the reverse strand, counting down.
TTACCAAGTAACTGAGGCTTTTCTGTGCTACTACAAGCCAAGCCAACCCTGAAAACTGGAAAATGCTGATCGTCTCATCTGTTGAGGTGAACAGCTCTCTACATCATACACACTTTTAAACAGTTTCATGAAGTTGTTTGGAAGTCTGGAAGGCAGCTCACAACATGAACTACATAGATTTCATTTGTGCACATGGACTGCCTTGTTCATGCAAGCACTGATTTACACCTAAAAATGATATCTGGTGTAAATCATCACTCTGATGATAAAGCCTTCCAGGACCAGGCCTGTGACACATTCACAGCAATAACCACTTTGTTCCTCCATTATTCTTTGCATTTGTAGTTTGCTTTGAATAAAAGCGTCTGCAAAATCCATGTATCGTAACAAACACACACACACAGTGATGTGTCTAATCTGTGGTGCCGTAGGCTCACACACAGCTGATCCCACCCGATGCGAGGGGATACCGTCTGTAACAGGAAATGAAGTGTGGAGGAGCTGTGCCGAGCTTAACCAAACTGGTGGTTTGGCTTGGCACATTGTCAGTGAAAAAAAAGGATCTATTGAGATGCAAAAGTGGTAGATTCTGACATGTTAATTGAGAAAAAGATGGTAATTACACAGGAGGAGAAGCAGAAATACATTGTTGCATTAATTTAAGATGGCTGAGTGAAAATCTGCCCCCTTTTTTTTTATCAAAAGCTAGCATGTGGAAATGCTTTAGCTTCAATCAAGTTTATCTAAAGCCTTCTGGAAGCACAACAAACAGGGGGAAGCTTGTTTCAGGCCAAGTAAAGATTCAAATCACCCAGGTAATGTCAACCAGAGGACAGTCTAATAAATCCAAAGCTTCAAACAAACTTGGAAAGAGTGAATGAAGTGAATGTCATAACAAATTTTATCACAGATTATATATCACAGATTATATATCACAGATTGGCAGATTGCTTCTCAGATATTCAAGAGGAGCAAATAAGTGAGTACATTGCTAATAATGTTACAAGTATACATATTTTAACCTAAATTAATGATGAAGTGTTAAAAATAATCACAGTTAGTAAAAGAAAAGATGTGCATAGGCACAAAAAGCATTATTACTGCATTATCTGGCCACATCCCTCTGAATCAATCCATTTGTGAGAAGTCCTGTGTGCTCTGTGATATGAGCGGTTACAAGTTTACAAGGTTTTCTACGAGTGTTTCTCAAAGCGTAGCAGTTTGACCGCACAGTGACAGCAGAAGTCACGACAAGATGGATGAGGAACATAATGTGAAAACGGTCCACTCATTTAAAATGATTTCATCCATAACCACTGCTTAATAAAGCACCTGCAGTTAACTGATCACATGCACTGGAAATTTCCATTACAACTCACATCACATGCAGACTGATATGAAACACCACTTTAAAAGCTGCCAAGTAGGATTCTCATTATAATAATGGCATACAGAGTGATTCTTAAATTGCATTTGTGTCCTATGCAGAGCATGAACAATGAAACTAAAGGACACAGAGGGGTGGTTAGGAATGCGTCTTGCCATGTGTTATGAATCTTTAATGAAACAGAAATGTTTTGGGGCTCCTGGGCCTAAAAGCTTCAACGAATATTAACTAAATAATTGATGACATTTTGCTACACGGGCATGAGCCACTGAGTTTGACCTGACCTGGAAGTTTAGACTCACAGCTACCTACAAACCTGCAGCATCACTGCTAACATGACTGGTCACTGATTTCCCATTTGAATGGTCGTTATTGTATCTACTTTGCTTACAGGTAATTAATTGTTCTTCACATTCCAGTTCTGTTGCAATCTAGGAAAGATGTGACTGTTACTGCTCCTGAAATGTTGAGAGAATATAAAGAAATACAGATGCTGTTGTAAGCCTACAATCTAGACCATGTCCCGGGATTTATTCTGTACTGAGACATTGTGGTTACACGTTGTTCTCAGACTCTGTTTAACATTTAATACGAAACTCTGAACAGATATAACCTACTTATAACTATTTGAGCCAACATCCTGTCAAAGGTGCAGCCAAAGGGGAAACATCTGGCAGAGCCAAGAACCTAAACAGAGATGACAGGAAGCTCTTGTTCATTTAGGTAAACCAAGCTTTCACCATGGACGAACATTGTTCAGCATCCTTTGTTTGTTCCTGTGCCAAGAAAAGAAAAGCTCACTGATCCAGTGCTCAGATTTGGGTCAACAAAAGTCCCCAACAATGATCCGATATTGATGACTACTTGATATTCATGCTATTTTTCAGTGTTTTCCCTACCCTTATTATTGCTGTTATATTTCTCTGTTGAATTTTATTTGTCTTTCAGCATCACAAGGTAAAGGGCTGCCACGCTCATGACATTCCTGATTATCTTCCAGGTTTGTTCAAACACACTGCTCCTCAATACACTGATAAGCAGTGCATACTGCAGAACTGATGCACAATTTTATAGGTGTCTCATCACTTGGTAAGACACGTAAGTTAAACATTGCTTTAGTTATCCACCCGTAACTCTATCCACCATCTGTAACTCTTATTGCAATGAAGGGTTGTGAGTATTTGAAGTCTATTCCAGCGATCATAGGGAAAGAGACAGGGTACACCCTGGGCAGATCACCAGTCTGTTACACACACACACACATTTTGAAATGACTAATCAACCTTACATGCATGTCTTTGGATGGTGGGAGGAAGCCAGAGTACCCAAAGAGAACCCACAACCAGCAGCCTTCTTGCTGAGAGGCTGCGGTGCTAACCACCCCAGTGTGTAGTCATTAAGTTACACTGAGTCTAAAACACTAAATGTCTGAAAGTTTTCATCCACAAAGGCCAAATTTACAACATCAGAAAACCACTGAATTTCACACAATCCATCAGAAACTCAACTGAAAATATCAATTTCCTGTCCAATCCTATCGATGTCAAACCGGGCCTGTCCCGTCAAGCCGGTCATATCAGAAGATGAGAACACAAGTGCAGAATGCAGGCGGAGCGATTGTGCTGGCTGGCAAAAGCCTCATTACACCACTGTTTCATCACACAGCAAAATGAGCGTGCTGCTCTATTTAGCCTTAAATCATTAATCAATGAACCTTAAATATAAAATCTGAGAAAAAGTTTTATAATTTGCTACATAGACCGTTTGTTGTAATCTATCTCATGGAGCTGCAACCTAGAATGGAAACTGAATTTTACATCATTTAGGAAGTGAAAAAGTAGAAAAAAGGACAACAATCTAAATAGAGGAAAAGCAAGAACAGTGTTCTGCTTTAGTCACAATGATGCTCATGCACGCTCCCCGAAGACTTCTGCACTGCCCCCACTGACCAGTGAGGATGCAGAGACACATTTGCAGAGTTGTTGACTTCTGAGTGAAATTTAACACCATCTGCTTGAGAAAGTATGGATTTGACATTTGAAGCATTTGATTTGCTCCAATAAATCCTAACCGAGTTTTAAGTTGCACCAAAAGACCACTGAGTTTCTGGAATCCAAAAAGATTGATGCCATGACTCGTATGGAAATACTAAACACACACTGAAATATTGTCCTGTTATCAGCACTTCACCGTATAAAACAAAATAACTAGCAGGAACATATAATGACTACTCTGTTCACAGAGCTTTATAATAACTAATACGATGTGTTCACTGGGGTTCTTGCATTGATCTCGTATAGGCAAGTGGGTGGAGTCGCAAATGCCTTAATAACGAAGTATCGTGACAAAGTCTGACCTGCTTCTTGTTTTTACCAATTTCCACTGAGACATGTTCACAGCTGAAGGTTAAAGAAAACAAAAACATTGTGGTTCCTACAGAAACACTCCCACGCAATCCGAGCCCTGAAACCATAGTCAGTTTGAGTTAACACAAAGTGATGTGCGGCTCCCAAGAATATTGAATTTGATGCCACAGTCTGAGGGGGCACAGGCCGTCTCTGTAATGGAGGGTGAAACGTCCTCCCAAGATCACATTCTCACTATGTGATTGCTGAGACTCGTAGAACAATCAACAATGTTATTTTATCAACACACAGCCTCACACACTTTCATTAGCGATGTTCTGTAACAGTAATTCATTACCATGCTCCATTAGTTTCAGCCCATTATAATGGTGGCAGACTTATTTATCATTTGCCTGTTTATTTCACGGCCTTATGAGACTTAAAAGCTTGCAATGAATAGACTGCTACTGACAACACACAGAGCTGACATTTTACCACATATTTTAGTTTGAGAAAATAAAGGAAATTACAAAACATGAGAATACAATTTTATGATAATGCATGAATTTTTGCTTTATCAAATTATGTATTGAAATAATTAATTTTCACATTTCCACATCGATCCATCCTCACATCAGGGTTTATGTCTGGAGAAAAGCTGGTGCCTAAAAGGTCACCTTATCTCTAAGGAGAATTTTCTGCTGTGCAGACTTTACTTCTGCAGCTTAATTAGATTCATAATGATCAAATAAACATCAATTTAGAATCAGTTTCCTAGAAAGCAAACAAACAAGTGCTTTTTTCAAATGAGTCCAATTAATCCTTAAATAGTTTTTTAACAGCTGTCTTTATTTTCCTTCTATTTTGTCTGTGTATTCCTAGAATTTGAAGCCAAAAACTGGTGATCAATCTGTTATTTAGCCAGCTGGTCTTGAGGACAGGCTGCTACTGGCAGGTTGCCCGTTAAATGACCACCGTCTTTTTAAGCCCCACGCTCAGAGTGGACCAGTTACGGTATCTTCTTTCCTTGAGCCTCTTCTCTGGCTACAACTTAAGCAGGGATAAGATAAGAGACCACTCAGAAAGAGAGAACAGAACTGGGGAACATTGTTTTCCCAGATTAAACATAATAATATATTTTCCTTTGTCCTAATGTTCTGTAGATTAAAAAAGTCAAATAATGTACTTGATTCAGTCATAATTCTCCAATTCTGTTTAGCATTATTCTGATAAATAAAAAAACAAGACTTGAGATGTTAAAAAGCAGTTTAACCATAAGAATCATGCTCTTAAAATGGCTTATTATATGTAAATAAATGTACTTAGACACATCCATTACTTTGTGATTCTTCATACCTTCCCCAGACCAATGGCTGCTTGTCATCTCCTCCACTTCTATGGTTCAGTATGCATGGCACCTGTTCAACCTATTACTGTACAACACTCTCTTCCATTTCCATTATACTGGTGTAATAGAGAACTGAACAAAAAACTCAATTTCTCTTTTCCCTCCTAATCAATTCATTTAGACAAAGCAGGCTGTTGTGGTTTAAACTGTGACATTCACCTTACTCATTGCTTACAATTAAACAAAAAAAAGGGAAACCTCAGAAAGTACTACATGTGAGTCTAAAGTGAGACATATGACCAAAGACCTCACTGTAACAGGTTAATTCTTTGGACCTCAACTCACATATTTCTCCTCTAAATTCACCATTGATGCTGTATCTCTCTTTGCAGTTTACACCTGAATGAAAAGCAAAGAGACATGGAGCAGAAAGTCATGAAGAGGTGGAGGTGAGTGTGATCTGCATCTCTGCTGGCATCCATTTCCTGCCTGCCTGGCTTGTCTGCCTTGTCACCAGCCATCACTTCAATCCAGGCTCTTTTCCATGCCAGTTGGCTCGTCTCTTTGTCGCTCTCACACTCCCCGCCATATCCAGAGGGGAGAGGCAGAGAGGGGGCAGAGAGGAGGCTAGCATCACACATCACCCCCTTATAGCACTTTGCACTTCATGTCGTTACACAAAAAGACATGCACATAAAAAGATTTATGTGTTCCAATTCACTCATGAAAATTGACAAATACACAGAAATAAAGACCCAGGAAGGCAGCACATTGATATGCTACCTTCAGTCTGCAGGGAGATGTGTGTGTGTGAATGTCTTGGGGACACTGACCTTTAAAAAATCTTTTTTTAACTGAATAGGAAGAAGATAACGAGCAGAGATGTGAATATATCCACCATTACAAAATATTTTAAATGATGTACTGTGTCAATTTCTCCTGAAAAAGGGGGAACAAACACTTATTTGCCCTCTTTCCTTACTGTTTATGGGACTCGTAGAAAGTCTGATCAAACCATTCTTGAAGCTGCAGGCTTCCTTGCTTCTTATATCGGGTTCATTAAGAAAATTTTTGGCCTTCAATTTTCTTTTCCCTGCCTGATGCGTGCTCATCAACTGGGCCAATTAAAGCCGTTATCACGAGTCAACAAGAGTGGGGGTCACATGCACAATGCTGCCCTTCTTTTTAAAAAGAAAAAGTGAGAAATACATGTACTGGAGGCGATCCAATTAATGCTGAAGACAGAGTGCATGTTGTGTAACCGCTGTTATGCAGCATGCTGAGCATCCATAGGGTCCTCATTTCATAAACTTTTTACATGACTGGAAGGGTTAGAGTTTCAGGTGGAAATCTAATACTGCATGGGAGTCCCTGGAGAAACAAGTCTGGGCAAGCAGTGCAAATCAGCAAGGGTGCCACTGGAGCACTGTGCAAATTGAAAGAAATCCTCAGGCCTGGCCAGCAGTGCCACCGAATTCACATCTATTCATAATTCATCACTCAACAGCAGCGAGGTGGAGAAAGTTCTGTCTGTGTAATAAACCAAGAAGAGACATCAGATGGAAAAAAAAGCAAAACCAGCTGCTGTGATGGTCAAGGTCCAAGGAGAGAATGGCATTTGTTAAGAGTAAAGAGACTGAACAAGAAGACAGCTATGACTTCATAGTTTATGTCATATTAGATCCTACAACTTTACCCAAAATGTTCAATAAGAGATTAGCTGACTGAGCCATGGTCAGTCTGACACGACCTGTCAAAAGCTTAATTAGTCAGCTTTCAAGCATCACTCACAAAAATGTTTCAGACATCAGATGTCCCCCAATTGAAGCCACTTAAGCCTTTACTGGGATATCCTGAGGGGAGTTAGACAACTAAATCCTCTAGTGACCTTGTGCATGAAGCCAAATGAAAGAGACAGGAGTAAGCACTAAGACTTAACATGGTGGTTTGGTCTCAGTCTCTTTGATGCAGGGTTGTCTGAATTATTTAGCCATGGTGAGTCTTTTATTTTCAGTTGTTGGTGGTCAGTATACCAGTTTAGAGCAGACTGGCACCAAATATAGGAAATATGTGGATATTTTATAAGGGTTGATCTTGGAAGGCAATGATGGGTGTGACAATCAGGGTCTTTAAAAGCAAATTAAACCTATAAAAAAAAAGAGTTAATTTTACAAAATGACTAGTTTTTAACTTAAATGTGTCTATCTCATTAAAATAGTAAAGCAAAGTTTACAAAAGTGAACAGCCAGTGATTAAAGCTGAAGAAAATATGTATACCACTGGTATTAATCTGGTGGTTTTATGGCCCTTCCAGACTTTTAATGTATTGTTCAATATTAACACAGTGAATGTTTCTGTATAAAATCAGTGTTATGCACGAGAACATGAGAAGCTGATGCAGAACAACATAAAGAAGTTGATCACTTCTGGGGAATCTGGGGTTTACCCAGGAAAAGATCAGTTCACACTAAATGTTCTTAGAATTCAATTGTTCTTTGGTGGCAACAAGAATAATAAAAAAAACAGAAAAGTCCAGATAAAAAAGAAATCAGTGTAAGCGCAGAGCTGAAAATGTAGAACATTTCCACTGTTGCATCTTGCAATAAGGTGGATGCTTTCCGCGGGAAACAAAAGAAGTTACATCATTCTCTTCAAAGCCATCAGACTCCACTGAAAATCCTGACAAAATCAATTCTCACCTCACAGAGCATGGGAATTGTTAGTGTTCCTCTATCACTACTGGCTACGTTGTTTCATTGTTTGGCTTTTGTTTTTCAATCTATAGACTCAATTTGTTGAAGCAGTATTAGAAAATAAATACAATGCTCTTCAAGGTAAAACTATGTTGTTTGTCAGGGAAGTCCGGTGACTCAGAGTACCCTTTCAAGTCTTCTGAAGACGAGACAAGCTTAAAGGCACGCTTCAGAGTTATAGGACTGACAAGCATCTTTAAATGCAACGCTGTGAAATTGATGCAGTGATAAGAAACTCTGTCGGGCTCAGAAAACACAGGGAATAATACTTTCATTTTCTGTTGTTTCTCCATTTTCAGAGACCCATTTTTCACATTTTCATGGATCATTTGGTCCCTTTTTTATTGTAGAAACATAAGTCAGCACCACTTCACTGCTTTCATCCCTGAAAATCCAGCAGACAAAGTGACTGCATCTCAATAAAATCTAAAAAAGATGCCACTTCTTCTGGAGCTGCACTGTGAAACAAATGGGTTTGCTCATCATATTCACAATTAGAAGCACGAGCATAACTGGAGCAGAAAAGGCAAATCACTCATAGGACGCATGAAGCAGAAGCCCTTCAGCAGGCTGATACTGACATTGTTAAAAAAGATCTACAACAATGCAAAATGACACTGACAGACCTCCTGAAACTCAATGCTCCTTGACTCAAATAAACAAACGTGACTCTTGAAAGTAAAAAAAAAAGTAAAAAAAACAGAGAATGATCAAAAATATCCTCATTTTTTATGTGCATTCAAGGTGAGTCTGTGGAGTCGTCACCTCGAAGGTGCATAATGTCCTAATGCAGAGGCACGCACAGCTTGTCTTGTGACACCACACTGTGTACTATGGAGGTGACTTTGCTTGTCAGGAGTCTTGGCTGATACTGAAACAGGCTTAAAGTTGTGACACCAAACTGAGAAGCCAAGAACATCACCCTGTGAAAGCCAAGTATTAAAATGAATTTTGTGCATGAAAAAACTGGAATCATTTTCTTGTTTGCTTCCATCAGGAGCTATGTGGTGCTAAGTTTAGGCCTTCACCATCCATCCATCCATTTTCTACCGATTATTCCCTGAACGTGGTCGCGGGGGGCTAGAGCCAATCCCAGCTTTCATCAGGCGAGAGGCGGGGTACACCCTGGACAGGTCACCTGTCCATCAGAGGGCCCACACACACATAGACAAACAACCATGCACACACTATGGGCAATTTAAGGCGCTTTTCCATTAGTACCTGTGCGACGTGACTCTACCGGCCCGGGCAGTACTATATTGTACAGGACTGCTTTTCCATTACAAGTCGTGATCCTCTAATGTGGGAGGGGTCCCCCGCACAACGCGAGTTTTTAGACGCTTTGCGCGGAGTCTGCAGAAAACCACAGAAGAAGACGAATACCATAGAAGAAGACCGACACGAAGATAGANNNNGCCCGACACGCTTAGAACCACAACGAAGTAGGTACGGAAAATGTAACCGCACGGCACGACACATCCTAATGGAAACGTTTCTGGGTATAATCGTGTGAGGCCAGGCAGAGTAGGTACTAATGGAAAAGCGCCTTTAGAGTCTCCAATCAGCCTATCCCCAAGGTGCATGTCTTTGGACTGTGGGAGAAAACCGGAGTACTCAGAGAGAACCCACGCTAACACGAGGAGAACATGCAAACTCCACACAGAAAGGTTACTGGTTGGACTCTACCTCAGCCGAGGCTCGAACCAGCAATCTTCTTGCTGTGAGGCCACAGTGCTAACAAACCACCATGCAGCCCTGTTTAATAAGTCCTAAAATAACAACTGTAACATTATCCCTGCTGAGTTTATGCTAAAATATAACTTTTAAAACAGTAAAGTTTTGCATTACAGCTTTAACACCAGTAGCCAAATACAACCAAACTCCTATTGCAAGTCAGTTTATAAATATCATTCTGCAGACAGTGCATGGGCAACAAGGTCACTCTGATATGAAATAAACATGTTTACAGTCTGGTACAAAAAAAAAAATTATGTTTAACAGGTCAAGTTTTACCTCAAGACAACTGTGTGTATGTGTGGGGTGGCCTTTTGTTCTTTAAATTATTTTCTTTAATCATGAAATTTGGCACAATTAGGGACGTGTCCTTTTCATTAACCAGAAGGCAGAGTAGCTAGCATTGTGCTTTAGCCCGCCTACCTTCATTAGCCAGTTAGCCTGCAGGCATTAATGTCATATTAAGCACAACTCCTCACCAATGGTTATTAAGTAAAATGTTGGCTGTTCAATCTTAAATATGAAAACATACAGAAAACATATGCAAATTATGGGAGATGGGGTTACATCATTTATTTATTAATGATTGTCATAAAACAAAGTTGTTGTTCCTACTTGTATATGTGCTGAGCTATGAAACACATACAGTACACAACATGCTTTGTTACAACCTTACAGTTAAATCTGTTGCAATTCATGTTAAATACTTTAATAGAAAGACAACGTGATTAAAAAAAAAAGCAATAAAATTAATCAAAATTAAAACATTGAAGACCTTTCTGAGCATCAACATTAAAATACAAGGCATGCCTTCTCTTTTGCCCCTTTACTGCATCTTTGTTGCTGGCAGGCATTCTTGACCTCTTCCTCACTCCTAATTTCTTCTCCTCTCACAGACTCTGAACTGCATGGACTCATCATTTTCACAGAAAAGCAGAGGGAATTGCTCTTTTATACTTCATGCTGTAACTCTCATTGTATCCTCATAGAAAACCTGCTCGCATTCATCTCTGCTGCTCATAATTAACATCTACTTGAATCTTTGTTTGTGGAAATTTGATTATAGCCAGCTTTTCATGGTTGAAATTGTGGAGGATCTCCTGAATAGTTAAACAGCAACCAAGCAGAAATGGAGGTGATGCTCTGAATATTGTCCCATCTCCTATCTTCTAAGGCCTGTTACATGTAGACAAACCAAATGTGTGCAAAGCAAACATGAATTCCTCCATCTCTCGTTAGTTTTTTTTCTACTTATAAACTTGTATGTGCAAAAAGTTTCATCCAACAATGACCTCTGAAAAAGCCACATCCGCATACACCTCTTATTTAGCCGTTTGTAGAATTTTAGCAATAAAATAATAAAAATAAGAAAATATAAAGAAATGTATCATTTCCACACCTTTAATGTTCCAATTAATTGTTAAACAAAATGCAGACAAATTTGCTTTTATTTAACATTTAAAACAATCTCTAACTACAAAAAAAATAAAATAGGGCAGATCTGACATCAAATTCTTTTGCACAAAGTTGAAAACAGCAATTTCCACAAGTGTCCCTGACAAGCAATTATCCCTGTCTGACACACATGCAGTAAGCATAGTCTGGGATTACAGCAGAATAACACGCTGATGAAATGTACTGGGCAATCTGGCTCCGTCTGTGTGATGGTCTGCTGTCCATCCTTCAGCTCAGCCAGTTTGAATGGCCTACTTCAGGGTCCCACCCGCTAATCCTGTGCCTTTTGGAGCTGCCACACTAACCGGTCCACTTCCCGTCTGTCCTCCACCGAGCTTTAATCTCACTGCAGCCACGAAAGCAACACGAGCGCCACAAGTAGCAATGGCTGACAGCCGAAATAAAGCCACAGTTGTAAACAACAATCAGAAATGGAAAAAGCTAAAAATATCTTTATGTGTTAATAGCACACAAAGTCTAATTTTGCTTCACACAATCTGAGTCACACACTGAGCCTAATAATGTGAGAGTGGCGATGTTTGGGACTGTGCTGTAATTATGCAACAGTGTTAATTACAGGACGATTTCTGAGGCAATTATAGGATCTCAAGCAGCAATGTTGGCACTGATTCCACTTCTCTCAGAGCACACATACACACACACACACGCATGTGTAAAGACTCACAGCAAACATTCGTTGATTAATCTTCAGACTTCAATGCCACATTCACAGTTCTGCTTCCACAAAGAACTTCTAAAAAAATGTGCAAAGACAATCATTCCTTTCTTAATTCATAAGAATTAAATGATTACATTGGCACATTCATTCACCCCTTATTCTTCATTTGTGATTCTTAAACAGCAAACGGATGCTTTGTCTGGAAAGCAGCACCAGTTTACAGCTTCAAACTTAAAAAAAAGGCAGGATCTGTATCTGTGCCACGTCTTCTGAGAGATTTGCTAATGTAGCAGCAAGTACCTTGTTAAAAGAAGGCAACAAGTCCAGTGTTTGAAGACAGGAAAAGGTGGCAAAATAATAGACAACACACACTCGAGGATGCTGACCGTGTTAAAAAGAACAAAGAAACTAAAGGATAGTGAATAGGAATCCCTCCAACTAGTTATTAGGCACAGGAAAGCAACAGAGTTTGCAAAAAAAAAAGGTAGTTACAGATTGATAGATGAAAAGAAAACTGTGGGGAGAGATGGTTGAGGGAAGGTGATGAGGCATCATTTACCCTGAGAGTAAAGGGAGGCAGTAAAGCTTCTGAATAGCGTCTAAAATCAGGCACTTTAAAGGAACACGGACAGTAATGTGTAAGAGATCGGCCGTGGAGCTGACAGGCGCACTCTCATCTGTATTGCATAAATCTCAGCACAAGAGAGATTATATGTGTGCTGCTGCAGCTGCAACAACCCTGACTAACAAGAGTGCCTAAAAGAGCACGTGCATACTGAAATCACAAACAAAAATTCTGTTTAATGTGGATGGAGAAAAACTAAAAGAAGAAAACTCCGCTCTGAGCTGAAGCCCTGCAGGGAGTTAACGGTGAATCTTGGCAAATGGCACAGGTTGTCAGCTTCCGTTATGAGGGCGTAGTGAGAGAAAACAGACGGAAGGTGGAGGAAGGAGGAGCAAGAGCAGATTGAGGATGAAGACAGGGAGGAGAGAGTGACTCAGCTGCTCTCCCTGAAGGCCTCTGGGAGGAAGATACTGAAAGAGGGATGAAGTTGTACAGAGAGGAGGGGTGCATGTGCTTCCCCTGCTCTTGACAGTCATCTCAAATCTTCAGGCTGAGGAGTAAAAGAAAATTGGGACCTTGGATAACTCTTGTGGGGAAAAAAATCTAGCCCAAAGGAGCAAACAAATGTTCATGAAGCAACCATGAAGGATGAGCAATCAGAGGATCACTTTGCCATGCCATCACAACAATACTGTCTAGGGAAAATTACAAGATCAGGGCCCGGTTGTGGGCTTTTTAAAGTTTCTAAGTACAGCTATGGGTGCCAAATAACTGTGCCATGCCTGCATTAAACATAGATATGTCCTGAGATCACACAAGAACTCAACATTGGATGTGATGGGATGAAACAGCATGTCAGATAAAGTGAGACTGCAGCAAACCAAAATAAAAAAAATCCAACAAAAAAGCCTCGTCCACACGCAAAGACAGAGCCGCAGAAAGGGTCTGGTACAGAAATTATTCACACGCTCTTTTCAAAGTGTTTACTCTGACATGCAGGCGCTGCCGTCTTCAAGCCGAGACAGCCGAGAGATCTGCTGAAAGTGGTTCTGATGATGGCGTTTCGTTGGGAGACAAAAGCGAGATGCAGAGAGAGGGTGAAAGGAAAATTCTTTCAATGAGAGCTTCTGGATGTGTGTATTGGAGAGAAAAAGGGATAAAGAGAGAGGAGAGGGGTTGTATTTTTAAAGAAATGACAGCATGCTGTCACACAGGCCAACATTCACCCAGGCTGCTTAATCCCAGAGTGTGTGATCAATTTTTTTTAAGATTAAAAAAAGATTTCCCCGCACCATGGACAGGTTCGTCAAAACCACAGCCTCTTTCTGTGAGACTTCTCCAGGTCCCATTATAAATTCCTAGCATTTCCCCATGTCCTCTTCACCTCAAACACCACAGATGAGTTAGTGCACCTGTCAATTTCACATTATACGACGGGATTAAAGGTTTGTGTATACATGCATGGAGACAGTGGCATGCAGATATTTTTAGCCAAATACATCTAAAGGTTTGGATCTCTAGTGGCAAACATAACCCTATACTTCTGAGCATGACACATACATATCCTCCCCCACCTATGAAAAAACAAGCAAGGGCAAACACTGTTCCATTTGTTTCATGGTCTGCATCTATACAGTTCTGCTCCAAATAACGGAAGGAAAACTCGACAGACTTGTGAGTTGATGCAAAACAAAGACTGCATCTGGTCGTTGACAGCCAAGCCAGATCTGCATGCTCCCAAAAGGAGAGGAAATGAAATGAGAGGGTGATGGCGAAACAGGAAGAGGAAACACAGTCTGCGATGTGTATCTGATCACACCCATCTGTCCCAGTTACGCACAGTTGCGCACAGCTGCAGATTTATTGCTGAAAATCAGGCAAAAGCAAAATAAGGGAGAACTGATTTTCTATGCGTTGATGGTTCGTCAAATGACGGGCTTAAAATTAGAGTTTATTGCCATTGCTACAAAATAGGTTGTGCCACTCATTTCCCTATGTGGTGCTGCATGATTGTGCATGATGATGCACACACCAAAAATACATATCCAGCTTCCCTTATGAGCCTATCATAGTATTTTTACACCATGTCCCGATTTGGTGCTGACTGGTAACGATAAAGTTAGCTGGAATTAAAATTATTGTATATAATTATTGGCCTCATGTTTAATTTGTATCAGTGTGCAAAGCTGAGTTCAGTTATTCTTAAAGTGTAAAAGCTTGTGTATGTTAGTATTAAAGGTCACTTGAAAACAACACCAAAGCATTAACTGGTAAACTAGAAAAGACCTCAGCAGCTCAGTGGAAATAAAAGCGTACCAACTACATGAAAAATATATAATGTCATGATTTATTCTATCATTCTCAGTATCATGTAGATTTGCATTTTACATTGCTGAAAAGTCTGATTAGTCACCTTTGCAATTAGGAATAACTTGGAAAGATTGTGTGTTCTGTGGAATGAGCAACACAGTTAAAAATGCAGGCAATGCCTCCAGAATGAGCTAAGCTCTTTTGCAAAGCTCTTCTGTTAGTATGCATAATTATTTTAAATTTCTTAGTGGATTGAATGAGACTCTCCCACAGCAATGAAGAAAAAGATATCTGGGACCTCAGTAATGTGTGGGACATCCGAACACAACCACAGCAGTTTGGAACCTTCTCATAGTGGACACCAGCAGTGTTGCAGCGGGGTCGCATCCCATTTTACAACCAGGAGTTATTAAAGGTCAACTGGCAGGGTTGCATTGGTCACTCTAGCATGCACAGCATGGCCAAGCTGGTCGCACAGCTGGGTTGATATTTGGACTCATGATAGGTCATTCACTTCCATCCTTTCCATTCCAAAATTAGGGAGGTACTCTGATGATCCTGAGGAAAGTTAGTTCCCAGATTCTGAATGTGGGGTTGCCACAGACACCTGCATCTTATTTTAACATATCTGCCCATCAGCTAGATGCCAGTCATACATCTGTGATAGCTGCTCTATGCTAGTCCTGAGCACATCTTTTGGGTCACTACCACACCATTGAGCCGTTTTACTCGTCGTCATAGAAGAATAATCCTTACAAAAGATATCTCAATATAAAGATAACTCGTCAAGCTTTCAGACACAGTTCGACTCTTTGGCATAGTCTTTTTTGTTGTTGTTGTTGAGCAACAGTTAAAAAAAAAGCACAGATAGCAATTAAAGCTAAGATAAATGGATAAAGCAAAGTGACTGCACAGTTCAATCTCATCATCCTGCTCTACTGATCTCCACTGAGAAAATGATGTGATTATCTGGATTTATTTTCAGCAGCTGGAAAGGAGACAAAAGTTGACTTCATGTCTGACGGTGTGATCCACAGAGCAGACAGAGAGGAGCATCTGAAGTGCTTTGAAGGGGCAGCCATGGGTATTTAATCTCCATTTATATAGACAGTACATCGGGACATTTTAATAGGTTTGGTTGGTTCAAAGACCAATTTCCTAATGAGGAAGCGTGAAGGAAGAGTAAGGGATAATGAGTGATTAAAGGAGCTCCGCAAACCTAAACTCATGTAGCCAAAAGTGCAGGACTTTATCTTGATGCATCATCATCGCCACGGAAACGGCTGGCTGAGCAGTTCAGAGATCAGCTGATTTGAACACACAGTTGACTGTTGTGCATGGCAGGATCTGTTTGATGAATGATTAATTAATCTACTACCTAATATCCTTCCACAACGTTGATAGCATCTGAGCATAATGAGTTGTTCATTAAATGGTTCGGGAATAAGGGGGCAGAGGAATAAAAAGGATCTTTTGGCACTTTAAAATATATATTAAAAAAGGAGAAAAAGGAATCAGTTTTTTAATCTTTTAAAAAGAAAAGAGAGCTTGTGTTTCTGAGAAAACACAAGCATATTGTAGTTGCATAATTTAGGAGTTGATTACAAAGCCTTCTCATGTGCAGGCGCATTGTATGAAAGAAGTGTGTAACCCGAGTGAAACACAGGACACAGCTAGCTTTACAGTACAGTACATGTGGCTCAGCTGCTGCAAATGTGCTTAAAATCAAGCTAAACACACTGATATGACTTTATACATATAGTAACAAGATCTCTGGACTGTCAAAGCAGAAGCATGAACTCTGAAGTTACATTTTTCTTCCATCCGTGTAATTTCCCATTGACAGATTTTGATCAGTCGGCAGTGGTTTTTGACAATATGACCACACATCTGTGCAGTAAGGGGCGACGCTGCTGCTGCCACCTCTCATGGCCGGGCTGCTGTGTTCATTTAAAGAAGCCAATCTTTTCTCAGAAAGATTTGATTATGTTGTGGGCCTGAAAAACATCCCACTGTGTTTCAGTGCTCAGATTCTACAATAAGAAAAAGCACAGCGTGGCGGTAAGGTTATATCTTCTGCATCGATTCCAATGCAACCGCACTGCTATGACTGAGGGCAACTTTGTTATGGACTGAGCACGTTGTGCTTTCATTTGTTTTTGTGTGGAAGATGCTGCTTGTTGCTGAAAAAGAATGCCCTTTGCTCTGTTTCTGCAGATGAATACTGTCTGAATCTTATGCTGACAAGAACATAAAACTCCTCTTGTGGATTAAGGTAGAAAGCAATGACTTTGTAGACGTTTTATCAATCAAGGTCAGTCAGCATGAATTCTCCTAGCTCCATAAATTGTGTCTTTAAGCAAATATGGAAACTAGCAAAAGCCCTGGTAAGGGTGCTAAACTCTATTTTCTCCAGCAATCTCTGTCTTGATAGTTGATCCATATTGAAAAATATTACTTTACGGCTATCCAGTTGCTGCACTTCAAGCTGCCAGCAGTCACAGTAATATATAAAATGAAATGAGGCAGAGAGTTTGACACGTATATAAAGTCCTCCAGATACCCGGCTCTTTATTCCATAATAGAGCTTAATGTTCAAAGCACTTTGGGTAAGTACTAACACATAGTTTTAAAGCCATCGTCTTTTGGTCATCAGCTGTTTGATTTTCACCTGTACAAAGCTGTCACAGTGTGAACGGATCAAACGTTAAAGTACTCAGCCAGTGAATAGATGTTATCTCCAAACTCCTCTTCACTGCTATCGGGAAGATCTTTCCCCTTCAGTGTGTATTTAAAGCCGTAGCCATCTCTTCACACAGTCACCTAACACACCTTAGAATTAAGTATCCAGTAAACAAAGTGTGAAAACACTTTTCTCAGCCCAGCCCTTCCTCTCAAGATTTCAGACATGCTGTTGCCCCCGTGCTGGTCTAATGGAGAGTCACAGGACCTGCAATTATGGTTAAAGGCACTGGTTATGTTTAGTCACATGGAGACATCAGAATAGTGCATGTCTTCATAAATTAATGTGTTTAAAAGGAAAATGTGAGAAATATATAACCGGTAGGGAGCAGTGTAGCAACCAAAGTCACAAAGTTGACAATGGTAAAAATGACTTCAGACAGGACACACCATGCTTGGTTAAGGAGCCATTACACACCACTCGCTACACTGATGCAGTCATTTTTATGCACACATTTCAATAATTGCCAAATGCTAACCTCTATTATCACAATGACTATCGTTTTGTTTGTACCATAACAATTTGAGCTCTATCTGATGCCAACTGAGTTCTGGATCAGTCACATCTCTGCTAGAATATCTTATATAGTGGGGAAGCTGAGTGTAAAACTCCATTTTTATTGAGTTTCTATTCTTAATTGTCTTTAAAAAACTCCAAACAGACATGAGGTCTACATGCATTTAGAGGTGTACTGTAGATAATAATAGATGACAGTTTGATTTCTAGCTGTTTCTGTGCATAAAGCAATATAAAGTCACTTATAAATGCTTAAAACGAATAAGAAAGTTTTATATATTAGTTTTTTATATATGCAGCTTCTGTCCCCTAAAAATGAAATTGTTTTAAACACTGGATACTTTGTTCTGCCAGAAATCTCTTTTTTCAGGTTACGAGGTCAGTCAGTCTCAATTGTTACTACAAATGTCAAGTGAAGCATTTTCAGACATAAAAAAAAACACTTGTAAATCCCAGATTCACACTAAGCTCTGCATTAAGGTTACAGGCCCATCTATAATGGCATTACACTAGCCTGTGAGTGGGAGGACAGCCAGGACACACACAGGTTCACCATCGCTCCAGCTGGACATCGTAACAGCAACAGCTGACATGCCAGCGTGCCTGCAGGTAGCGGACAGTCACTCACCAGGAGCCCTCTGCAATCTCTCCTCCTTCATTCTTTCACCGCTCTAACCCTCAGACCTTTCCCCTGCCTCTGCACCATCCTCCCCATAAGAGCAGCAATGCCCTCTTCTTGCTGACAGTAAATGCACCGCTCCTTCACTGCCCTCATAAATACTCCAGAGTTGAAAACAATGAGTTTGTCGAGGCATCGGCAGCGTTAAACTGACGTAATGCCACCTCTAAGCCCGGGTGACAGCTTTATGTGCAACAACAGGATCAAAAGAAGGTAGGTGTGGGTGTAGTAATGGACAAGACTAACAGGCATGGTTCAGGAATACACACTGAGGGACATACAGACCTGTCAGCACACATTTCATTACAGACACATAAATCTGTCAAATGAGGAGACTAAGTGGCACCTTGGGTACCATTAAGTGCTGTTGCATAAGTGCTTTAACTTCACTGCTGTTTTTCCTCCAATTTTTTCTTTTTTTTAAACTCTGTAGCTCCTCTAAGCAAGCACAAGCAACCCAGAAGATGACAAAAGAAGTGGGAAATGTCTCAAAGTGGTATGCAACAGCTTAGACATTCTGTGAAATCTTCAGTGAATTTGCAATAAAAAAATTTAAATATTCATTTTATAAATATAGGAAAAAATTATTTTACCTTAAACCTAACTTTTATATTCACATATATAA
>JBAMHV010000015.1:17885035-17901170 GCA_037177535.1 Pseudomugil gertrudae | reverse complement strand
TTTGGTTTCAATTTCTGTTTTTTGCTTGAGTCTTAAAAAGTTTTGCTTGGAATTTTTGAAACAAATCTGATTCCATAATACTGTAGTGCACTAGAATGTAGTGTGAAAATGTCAATGTAAACGTACTTAAAGTGTCCGTGACGAGATGTAACTTTGCATAAATATTCAGAATAAATATATCTAATTACAACTACATAGTCGTTTCTATCCAAACCGAATACAAGTAAAGTGAAAAGAAAAGTTAAGCGAGTTCAAATTGTGCTTCATCCTGCAGCGAGGTGAGGTTGTGGGCAGGATATGACATCACGAGAAGACTTTCTCCTCAGCTGTTCACTGTAAACAAACTGTAGCCGGAGCTTAAATATCATTGTGTTTGCGCTGATTTGTTGCAAAATGCCGAAGCGTTGCGTGGCTGCAGGATGTTTGAGCTGCCGCAGTGGAAGTGTAAGCCTCTTCACATTCCCAAAAGATGCGGATCTGTGTAAAAAATGGACTAAACAGGTAGTCATCGGCATTGTCTGTTCTCTGCAGTAAACAGTAAACTGCCGACTGCTTTGAGGAAACCCCTTCATTACAGGAATCTTTTGGCTTAAACATCCGTTTTAGACGTGTTCTAAAACCTGCTGCCATCACCACAATATTTAAAAGAAAGCAGAAGCCGAAGACGTCGGCACTAGCATTGCCAAACAGCGCAGAGAAGCCTTAGTGACTCAGACAAGAATAAGTCCTTTGCATGGGCTTTGTTTTGTCTACATGTGTATTAAAAATAATTTATATCCATACCATTTGTTGTTTTGGAAGCAACCGATGTCCAGCTCTAACTCGTTACCGTCCGACCCTTCCTCTTCAGACCCACTTATGTCATCGTCGCCTCCAGACCAAGAAGGCTCAAATAAATATGGTTGCACACCTTCGTTAGCATCAGCACCCCCATCGTCTTCACCGGATGTACCCTCGTCCTCCAAAACTATCGATAAATCACTCAAATCTTCACTAAAATCACTCGCAGGTTCCTCTGTGTCACTACACTCATCAATGCTTGTTTATATCTGAGGGTTCCTCTCATTACATCACAACATGGCATTTGACCCAAACGAGGATAACGAGCGAGCATCGCAATTGCCTGCATAATAAGGTGTTTTTGGGTTGTGTGTTGAAATGATGCATTCTTTTTTTGTGTGTGTCTATACAGAATAAATACACAGTACGTCTTATGATATCTTTATTGAACCACATCACGGACCCTTTAAACATAGTGCACAAAGTAGTGTTAGTGCGCTGATTGAGACAGCCTAGGTGTCGCATCTAATCAGACTCCAACAAGCTCATTTTCAAGGTCAACTCATGTCTTTCCTCTGGAAAGATCCTTTTCCTGCTTTCTCTTTCTGACCTATATAGATAGCAGAGCTCTCTCTTTATTAAGAAGCAGCTCTAAAGCAACGCGCTTCATGATCCCATGAGAGACGGATCGGCTCCTGTAAAGTTACAATAGTTTCTGAAGAGCGCAGCCCCCTAAGAGTGCCTACACAGGTCAAGTCCTATTAACTAACCTAAAAAAATCATCCATTTTTACTCACATTAGGCTACTTTTTGGGTCAAAAGTTACATCGTTTCCCTTTCAGTCACATATCTGGGTGTTTCTCTCCAGACTTAATTAATCTGTGGGCTAAATTATATCATTTGGAGCAGCTACTAAATTCTAACACACAATGGCTCTATATAACTTGGATCAACAAAATTCTGCTGATTAGAATATGTTAAATGATCCTTATCGGTTTAAACTAGTCACATCAACTCAGAATTCTTTCTTTCTTATGATTTGCCATGCTCATTTTGCAGGAAACCCATGAAACGTTGACGAGGTTCCCCTTGGCAATGCAAGCTATCGTCTTTTTGAAAGCACAAATACAAAAACTTGATATTCAGCTAAAAAGAACTCGAGTGGTGTATTCTGTTACTCGTCGCCTCCAGAGAATGAATATTAAAGGTTGAAGTTGGCAGCAGAAGTTCTGAATGCAAATTAAGTGTTACTCATTTTCCACATATCAGTTTTACTCTGGCTCTATACTTCTGTCCTGTTGACCTTTGCTTTTTTTCTACTCTTTTTTTCTAATGATGTGCAACTGAGATGTTTGGCCTTCTCTAAATGCTAATTCCAATAATTTATTGTATTATTTGCACCATCTACTGACACACAAGATGTGTAACAATCTACCTCTGCAGTTGAACACACACAGCTGTAATCATCATTACTATAAACATCAGCAAACTCTGTTCTATCTGCTGTCTGACAGGAAGGTTCAAGTTAGTTAACACCGAGTTTGTTGAAGATGCATTTTCTGCAAATGTTTGTCATATTTTTCCCTTTCTATTTGTTGCTGTTTCACCAAAGTTTATACATCATTTCCAATAAACTTATTATAGATACAGAACAGATGTTCTTTGTTTTTTTGTTTTGTTTTTCATTCATCATTCTTTAGAGGATTTTATGTCTGTAGGCTACATCATTGTTGATATGATTTACACATTTCAGAAACAGCACATCACATCATATATAATGTTTTAAATTGTACCGCAGTAGTCCCATCCTTCACACAGAAGACAGAATGACTGTAGTTGTGTTAGAAAGAATCGTCTCATAATGATCAGGGAGTAGTTACATGAATGAATGATCTGGTAGATCAGGGGTGTCAAACTCCAGTTTTTGTTGTCTCGATGCTCCGACACAGCTGAAATAATTAATTAATAGGTTGTGTAGGAGCCAATTGATTGTAATTTACCTTATTGCAACTATGGGGACGCTGTATTGTTACCAGTTTAAGTCACGTGTACATGCGTGTATTTAAAGGGAATACATCATGAGAGAAGCAGGTGTTTTTGGCCCTTTTGCAAAAGGTTTTGACCGCAAGGCATGAAGAACTTCTGTGATGCGTGCAAATAAATATATGATCAATGCAAATGGAGCAGAATTAAATCAAGTAACAAAAGGAGACAGAGTGGACATTCAGTTTGTATTAGGCAATATACAACGTACAGAGAAGCGGCGTGTCAACCAACTCCTGGGTCAAACATCTCATTAGCTTCATATTTACTTAGCTCCTTTAACAAGAAGCTGTTGGATCTATTTTATTTGCACCAGGTGTGCAGGTAAACAGCAAAACTTGCTGGATTCCGGCCCTCGAGGACTGGATCTTGACACCCCCTGTGGTAGATGTCAGAGAGTTAGATGGTGTCATAGTTTGAGTCAGGTTTGTTTGGTTTCCTGTTCTATTTTGATACAGTTCCGGTTACTTCCTGGTTTCTGTTATCAACTGCTACTTCATTAGGCTTCTTCCGGTGGCCTTAGTTGTGTTTGACGCCTTTGTACTAGTTTCCATTGCTCCTGAGTTCATATGCTTTAGTTCCCAGATTTAAATTAAGATATTCAGCATCCCATCTGCCTCCTGCCTACGTTTGGGTCCACCATTCGATACACGGTGTTGACCCACGGCCTTGTTGAGTTCATGTGCAAGAGAGGAACCTCAGTATCTTCACTCATCCTCACTCACTGACCATGCTGCCAACTGGTTGCAGCCTATTGGGAGGGAGGACACTTTGTTTTCCCTTCAAAAGCAAACCTTAAAGGGACATATCGTGCAAAATCCACTTTTTTAGCCCTTAAATACGCGTTTTTGTGCTTTTTTAAGTGTGTAGGAATGCAGAAAATGTAAATGTATTCCTTCCTGATGCTGCGCATATATCTTTATATTTTTTGTGCTCATATTTTCAGTCCGTTCAATTTTCTCTATTTTCTATTACATTTCTTTATCTATTACGTCACAGTATTTGCTGTGGGTTGGACAAAAAAAGTAGCTAATATCTTAATAAATAAGCTAAAGTAAACTTGGC
Organism: Pseudomugil gertrudae; assembly: GCA_037177535.1. Classification (NCBI taxonomy): domain Eukaryota; kingdom Metazoa; phylum Chordata; class Actinopteri; order Atheriniformes; family Pseudomugilidae; genus Pseudomugil; species Pseudomugil gertrudae. The sequence goes on along the minus strand of JBAMHV010000015.1, from coordinate 17,897,282 downwards.
AGAACAGGGTAGAGCTGAACTTCCTGTGACCTGGAGGGGGGCGGAGCATGACAGGCCTCATTTACATTTAAAGAGACGGCACCACGCTCTGAAGACGCACCTCAGAACAGGGTTATAAGGTGTTTGTGGTGTGACAATAAGCAGGAATTCAGACCAAAGCATTGCTGTTCTACTTTACACAGACAATACATTAATGATTTACATGTTAAAAGGAAGGATTTAAAAGCATGATATATCTCCTTTAAGGACAGTTGGCTGTTTAAGGTGTATGTATGCTTTGGATAGCACTGAATTCTTGTGAACTTAACAGTGAGTAAACATGAGGGAGGAGGGTATGGGTTGCTTTTTAGCTTATTTTTAGATTAGTATGTTATTGCATTTTAAGCATGCACGTGGGTTCTCAGACTGAGCCATCTGGTCCCGTCTATAGATTTAAAAGATTACTTTATATTCTCTGCTTCGGCAGTAAAACTGAATGAATTCGTTTAAAAAAGGAAGAGCTGAGAAAATGTGTATTTTAGGTAGATGCGGTAACTGATGTGGTTAAAGTGTACAAAGCTCATTTCTTTTTATCAAACAGCTGATATTTGCTCAGCAGAGAAGTCTTTGCTCCCATTTTATCCAACGTTAATGACAGAACTGTTTGTAGCTGTCACCCAGAGACACATACTCACCTTGATTAATCCACCTCTTCTCTCCTCTGTTCTCCTAATCCAATCTCAAGACAAGTCTGTCTTTTAGTCTTCAAACCTAACAAATGGACTGCCCAGTCCATTGAGAGACAGGGGGAGGCAGGAGGACTTGCACAATAAAACAATGTCAGGGTCAGCTATTGATGGCTCTCTAAAGGCCATGAGGAAGCTAGAGAAAAAGATATATCAGGAGGGAGAGTCAAACTAAAGAAGAAAAAAAAGTAAAACAACTCCCTTGGTCTTCAGTGCAAAGCTGGCCAGCTCTAAAAGCGAGCATGACTGAGGAGTGGTGTGGAAAATGTGATCACAGTTTCATTTGGAGGCTGTCAGGGGTAAATAAAGAGTACGTAGCTGGAAGGCTTGGATGGGAGGATTACCTATGTAGTGCCTCATTTTCACCTTTACTAAGAAATAAATAAATAAACATGAACAGAATAAGAAGAGACTCTGAACTGCTTAACGCCAGCAGGCAGAAGGAAAAGCCAACAATAACACAGAGATCTGGTGTATAAAACTGTAAATGCATCTTGGTGAAAACTGGTGAGCCAAATGTGGATTCTTATGAGGATGTTGCAGAATCTGTGTATCTGTGCTTTTCTTTTTCATAAAAGCTACTGCAGATGTGATGTCACTCTGCAACGTCTTAGCCAAGGTAGAAATAACAAACTCAAATGCAAGATGTACATCTGGTCGAATATCTCAGAGAGAATTATGGGATCCTGTGATGGCGAGCTGAAAGTTGTAAATCATAAAAATATTTATATGTATATATATTTATATATATATATATATATATATATATAACATATCAGAGTTGGTCTTCCCTCTCAGCACATCTCTGGCATTGTTGGGATGAATGAGGTCAAGTGTGAAAAAACAAATGCACAATGAAAATGTAAAATTAGCTTGAAGCCTGTTTACTGAAAAGGGAAAGAGATGTCTGCAATGACTCCTCTGTGTGACATCTTGTCATGCTTATTGAGATAAGCAACCTCAGACTAAAGCAAAAACTGTCTTTAAACTACAAGCTCACGGCATCCTCAGGCTCAGGCCTTATTTGCCATATTATATTTCTGGTTCTCTTTCTAAATGTGTGTGAGGTGTGCACACGCACTGCCCGATATATCAGATCAGTGAGTTCATACAATAGCCTCCCACATCGTATGCAGATTGAGGCAATGCAGAGGATAGTGGGTGGATTAGAAAGCTCTGGGGTTATGGCTCTCTTTTACTGTGGTTTCCAGCCGGTTTTAACAGCTCAGACAAGACGGATCCCGATCACAGCAGATGATACAAGCGAATGAAGCAGAGTAGATATAATAAAAACCAATTAGATGTGCACAAAGGGAGACATTTTCCATGCTGGGGATTGCTGAACTGGAAAAATAGCTGTTATCAGTAAGTGTACATTTCAGAAATTACTACTTTTTTTTAGTCTAGAGAGAGCAGAGTGATGATGTTCTCCCTTTGGCCTTACTCAATGCATTGCATCAGCTGATGTGTATTTATAGTTACAGATATACACGCCTTGTACAACTGGAGACATTTCTTAAGAAACACGCATAGGAGCCTTCCTCATTTAAATACCACACACAATGCTCAGCAGTGGTATTTGACAACAGTGTGAAAATATTTGTGACAGGCTGATATTTCTTGCTGACCGCTACCCCGCTTTGCTTTAAGCTCGTTAACTCTCAGGACAGGAGAGCCGATTAGGACGGGTGGCTGGTTGAGTTAAGCTGAGCCCTGCAATGCACACAGCTCACATAAACACCACTGCAAATGTCAGAAAGTGCAGGAGAAATGGAGAATGCACAGGGAGGGAGAGCAGTGCGTGCAGGGGGAACACAGGGAAAAGGGTGGAAATAGACTGGAAGCCCACTTCTATAAATCAAAAGTTATATAATCAGTATAAAAGGTGCAATAGGCTGCATCACAGCAGGCTGTTGAAACAAACTAAACTCAGTCCAATGAGTCAGTGGAAGCCAGTTTGATCCACTCTCGCCCCTGAATACATTTCAGAGACGACTCATTCTTTCTGTCGCCACATTGTTCTCACCCCTGCTTATTTTTAGACCTGTCAAATGGCCTCTGCTTTGGTGCCTCCAGGTATCGGAGGCCCAGCAGCTCACGGGTTGTGCTTGCTCGCCTCTGGCCACTCTTTTCATGCTCTTTTTGTTATGCAAGGAGACTGGAATGAAACAGCGCTGTTGCCAGGTTCCGCTCCCTAGTAAACCTAAAGACATGGCTCTCCATCAATGCATCTTCCTATCCCTCTTTCTTTGCAACCTTTAAAAGCACACAATTCAGTCATTATGAGGGGAAGCTTTTGTCTTTTTTCCAACCATGCAGTGTTTCATACAAAACGTAATCTAAATTCTACTGGTACACATAAATCCCATCAGTGTGGGTGCACAAGCAACAAAAAGGCTAAATAGGAGGTTACTCTTCACGGCCCTTCACACTTAAATCAGTCATACTGAAGAAAAACCCTTTAACGGGTCACAGACATTAACCCAGTGCTGTCTGTTACCAGTGTTCAGACAGCCAAGGTGAGCTGAAATAAAACCCATTAAATGCTGGGGTCTCCAGACAGTAGAGCTCACAGAAAAATATGTCACAAAAACAGCAATCTGAGGAGAAATATTATTTTCTGTAGCCCGCAGTCCTTCAGGTTGGATCAGCTTTGAGTTTGAGGGTATTAGGTGATACTTCCTTGTTTAATTTTCTGTCTGTGACTGGTGAGGCATGATGAACACTGACCAGACTCTGCAGGATGGAAGGTTGCATTAATATAATAGTTAAGTAAATAGAAGCGTACACAGATCAATGTGTGATACCGTCATTCATCTGATTTTAAAATCAAGAATGAGGGCTACCAACAAACTTTGCTTTGCATTACTGCACGAAGAAGTCACCGAGCTGAATCACAGACAGGAAGTTCTTAACACACTGCAGTTCGTTAAGCTGCAGCTAGAGAGCCGAGTGTGTTGTAAACACACAAATCCTGTAAACAAGGACTTGAGTAATTCTGTGCATGGGTTTGTATGCGAGAGGTGTGTCTGCAAGGTCTCCTTGTGACTAAGGGGAAGCTTAACATTTACCCCGCATGTTATCAGTCCTGTCACTCAGCTGCATCCGGCGCTTTCTCAAAACGCACAGGACTACACAGAGCTGCAGGCAAAAACATAACAAAACAACAGCAGACAGTCAAACGCAGAGAACAACACAGAAAATCTCATGGCACGAAGAAAATGTGTAATTTTAACAACATGCATCAGCTAATCTAGCTGTAATATTAATACAGATTTTCAAAAGCCTGAAAATCTGAAGCTTCATCAAATATCCTCTGCGGATGCCGCGCTTCCCCAGCAGGTCTTTACCATCCCAGTCCCTCCAGCCTTTCATTTATCTGTCATTCTTCTCAATCATCAAAGTAAAACTGTTCCTGTGATAGAAACAGTTTCTCCACAACAAGAAACCAAGCCGAAGTATGGGTTAATTAGAGAGTCTGTGTATTAGCTGCTGCCACAGAGCGTATGCAGGAGGAGCATTTAGAAGGATATGTAGCCTTAAAAATAAGGAAGAATATCAGAAACCAAACCAAACATGACATAAAAGAATCAGCTCTACGCTTGGATGTATATCAGGGACAGACACACAACTTTCCAAGGATTTTGGCATCCCTCTAAACTTTGTGGTCTTTCATCTCAGGTTTTGTGTTTTTCCCACTTTGAATTACTCAAAGCGCACATTCCCTCTCTGCATCGTTGGATGAGTTTTACCCCAAACCTGCAGCTTGGATTCTGATATTTATCTTTGACCCCTACGGCCCAACAGAGAGCTTTAAAAACACAGCTGACAAACCTTCTGAAAGATTGTGTGGAACAGAGAGTGAATAAAAACAGTCATCCTAACACCTCAGCAGTGAGGGGAAACTTACAGAAGAAGCTCTTTTAAGTGAAGCCGCATGGTTGGGTGTCATTTACTCTCTGGCTTATCACTGAGGCACACTATGCTTAACATATTCCCCAGCTTCACAGCACAGCTTTGTGTAATTCAAACCTACGGAGCAATTACCAAAATAGAAAACAATATATCAGTCGGGCAGAGTTACACTCTGACCTCTCCGACAGTGGAACTTTTCCTACGTGAAGACAAGTTTTCTTTCTTCTTTTAAGCTGCTTGATTCTCCTGTCTAAAAGCTAAAACAAAAAAGTGTGTACAAAGATAATAAAATAGAGGGATTAATTCTTACATGCACACAAGTACTGTAAAACAAAGGGAATAGCAGGGGAGGGGGTGTTTTGTTGTGGACAAAGTTTCCATCATATGACTCTACCTTGCAGAGTATTAGTATTAACATATTCTTCTTTAAAAAAAAACAGCTTTGTTACTGTACATGGGGGGGGGGGGTAGTTGCAGAGCAGCTGAAGATGCCTCTGGCTGAACACACTTCATTGTTTGATCATTGTGTCCACCAGAGCTGCAGTGCTGTCTATCATGTTGAGCATCATTCTTCTTTCCTCTATCAGCTCTCAGGAAGTCTCCAGCGCAGACCCAGCAAGCTTGATCACTTTGTTTTTGCAAACATCATGGGAAGGCATAACAGCAAGCCTTCACTAACTAACAGCCACGATGATCAAAGCCAAATGTGGATGTTCTGTTGTCTTGCATTACTGGCTTACACTCCGCTCTGGTGGCTCATATTGGATTGCCGCAGTGAAATATAATCTGCAGACTGAACAAGCATCTTGTATAGAAATTAACCTCCTTCAATGACCCACTGTGTTATTTATATATAATCACATACGCTCTATATGTAGATGTAGACACCTAGCAGCTGTTTGTGTTATCTGATACACAATCACCAGTGAATGATTAGTGTCCGGTTCATAGCAAACTCATTAACAAAGCTGAAGTGAGTGTTCAAATCATGAGTAAATGCTATGAAAACAGGTGTGTGTTCAGAAAAGAGACAGCTGTCTCCTCACACGAGGATAGCAAATCCCACCTTGTTTTTTCAAATCTAGAGAAAAAAGCTGCACCAGGTGAGATGCTGCAGCGTGCTCAGTTCAGAGGTGACAGCAGTCTCTTTGCAGATACTGCATGCAACATTTTACCATTTCTTTTCCTCAACCGTGTTTGTTGCCTCAAAGTAAAGGGACTTTTGAGTGAATTTAAAGTAATTATCTTTAAAGGCTCCTGAGCATAATGAGCATGTAAAATGATTATTTGGGCTTCTAAGAGCTCCAGAGAGAGAGAGAGAGAGATTTAGAAGCTGAACGGGCATGCAGAGGCACGACCTCTGCTGAAGTGGAAGATAATGAGCCAAAACATTGTTATTCACAATCTGCCCATTGTCTGTATAGTTATAGCAGCTGGTACAGATCACTTAAAATAGTTCACGCTTTGATTATGATATTTTTGGTACTCAATCAGGACTTATTACACGTTATAGTTTAAAAATACCCAGCATTGCTCTCAGTAATAAGTCTTGACGGTGGGTAAAGATAACAGGTGAGAAACTGGACGAGTTCTGCAAGAAATATCAAACTTTTTTAAATAGAGCAACAGGGATTCAGAATTGTTCAATATTAAATGTATTTTGCATTTGCAGCATTTGGCAGATGTTCCTAAGCAAGACGGCTTATAGCGCCGCTCAGGATCTATGATGAAGATGCTAACAGTGAGTTTGAGTCATCGATTTTTAGCGAAGCGGTCATGTTAAGAGTTGTGAGCTGAGCTAAGAAGCTGCATAGCAAAAGAGTGTGAAGCGTGCATTTTCATTTAGATGTGAAGGTTCTTCTACATGTACTTTTAGCTTACAAGCATCCATCTGAAGCTGTAACTGGTTTTATTCTTCTCCACAAACCAGCATATTATAGATGATTTGATCCTTTACAAACATTGTATTAAATAACTTATCTAGGTCAGTGGAGGCAAACTACGTTTTCACACAGATTAGAGAGAAAATAGCTGCATAACTTTTCCTGAAAACCTTTAAACACAACACATTTATTCCATGTTAAAATCATTACAGCAAATTTGAAAGTTTGATCTCAGCTATGGACAAAAAATGACGGGCGGCTTCCAGCTGCTGCGAACAATGATTGTAAGGAGAAATCCTGCTGCACTGCTCCCAAATTAAGATTGAAAATCTATATAAGCAACTTTTTAAACACACTGTCGGCTTCAGCCATGGTTAGGCAGCGCAGAAGAGCATCCTAAATGTGTGAATGCTAATGTGAACAGAGGCTGATGTCACACATTGAGTGTCCTACACAGTTTGCTAGTTATCTCGGAGGTGCAACTGACCCCTGACTGACACGAACAACAACACAAATGGTAGCAAAGCCAAAACAATCCTGCCTGGCTGATCAACGAAGAGCCTCGTGCAGATGAGAAGCTGCACAGAAGCAGCTTCAACTTGGAGCCTATTTGGGCTGCAATAGTTCAGGGAACCACATTTTCACAGAAAAACTATTTGAAGGAATAAAACTGCTGCTATGTCATACAAGTCTAAAAGTAATGTCTTAGATTCTGTCCTGCTCCAGAAACTTGACTTGATCTTTAGGGACAGTGCCCCGAGGTAGCAGCTGCTCATCCAACAATGAGCCTTCCACTCCCTCAGAGATTACATAATCATTTACACAGTATCCTCAGTTCTGGGAAACTTTGAGAGCCATCACTGTCTGAAGCATCAAAGTGTATGGCTAACAGAAGTCCAAGCCTCTTTTCCTGCTCTGCTTTTCTGAAGGTGATGGATGCTCTTGAGATATATGTGGACAGTTATCATTAGACTGAAGGTAAAGTGAATTGTGGTGAATGACTATACCAAGGTGGTGCAGAGGGGCAGAAAGAAGCACTACAGCAGAAAAGTAAGAGGCAGAGGAGTGGGTTTTAGCCATTTCATTGCCTGACATTACTGAGTGGCATTGTAATGCAGCAGATAACAGCCTGCAGGTCAGACTGGGGACCTGGGGAGCAGCCGGCACCTGCCGCATTTCATTTGAGGTGACAATAAGCCGATGTCACTAAGTCTCAACAGCGGCTCTGCCTCTAGGTGTGTGCATGTGTGCCAGGGAGACTTTATAACCATCTGGGCTACATCAGCACCACAGCGGTATTCGTGAATCAGGCAAAATCATGAGGGGTAGAAAAAAAAGTAACACTGTGACATCATGTGAAAGTGCTTTCCCTGCAACAAAACCACCCTGCATCCAACGGATCACCTCAGCACCTCAGCATGCTGCCATCAGTGCCACGATCTGTATGAGCCAAAAGCCTTTGCTCCTCACCACATTTGGAAATACAATCTTTTTGGCTCATCTTGTTTTGGCCTTGCTGTTGAAAGGCAAAGAAAGTTTAAAGGCCGGTCTTCAGCCAGCTACAAACACAAAGGATGGAGGTCAATGCTCCCTACCGCTGCCTCTGTTGAGCAGGCTTCAAATGTTCAGACAGCCATGAGAGCCCTCAGAGACCATCAGTTCCTCTTTCATAGCCAGTTCTTGCTGCTGCCGCCCCCCCACCCCCACCCCTTTGCACATGAAGCGTTTAATTCATACCAGCGAGCTTTCAGTACAGCTGCCTTTGCACCCAACCAGCTGGAGCTGAAAAATATCTCAGAGGAAAGAGAAGAGGAAGTCACAAAGTTTGCTGTTAAAACAAGTGTATTTTCAGGAATTAATTGAAGCAAACTGGATGTTACCAACCACACGACGACTCTCTGCAAAGCACAGCATCAGGATTGTGTTCTGGACGTGGATAAGACAAATTGATGTGTGTCTCTGCAACACAACAGCTGTGTAGTCAAAATGGATGCAGATAGTTTGTCAGGATGCCAGAAATGTATTTTTCCGTTTCTGGCGCATCATTTGCAACAAATGAGGCAATTATGTTGCACTTCGTACCATTACAGAGACAATCAGACCTGTCACAGCTGACACATTGCTTTCTTCTTGTGTTTTATAGCCGCTGCAGTAACATGGAGGCCATACTAAAAACAATATGTAACCTCATAATTCAGCTCTTTTCCTTCATTTTCATAACATGTCCTGTTCAGCAGCACATCAAGCAGAATGGTGGTCTGGCTGCCGTGCCGTGTGCCAAAGGGAGCTTTATGGATGCAAGGCTTCTCGGCATTGATTGCTGGGTATACATGTAAAGGATCATAGGTCATGTTTTCTGAAAGAGATGGATATCAAAACCTTTTACAAATGTACCAATTCCTGGACAGCGTTGCAATAAAAAAGTTACAGATAGCAGCCTAAACATTTCAGCGCTTCAATCTTGTACATACAATAAGAACCAAAGTTGACAGTCCAGAATGAGTACAGGTCAAGCTTTGAAAGCAGATTTAAAGTTTCATGGTTGGTAGAAAGTCACCAGTCTATAATGAGGAATACACAGTCACCCCCGACTGCCAGAGGTATATCACTAATGCTACCCCAATACAAGTTTGAGCATCAGGCCACACCAAATAAGTTTGGATTTTTGTCTTTAAAAATATGAGCAAGCCATTTTTAAACCTATAAAAATACATTTTGGATTTTTCAAATAAAAATATCAGCCAAGCAAATAGTTTTCCTTCAACCAATGCAACATGCCTCCGTTACGAAGCGCTTTACCAGTCACTTCATTTGCATTGACTAATTAGTCCAACGGTTGATGGAAAAAAAAAAAAAAAAAAAAAAAAAAAAGTGAAATTAATACTCCTTAGCAAGAAATTCGCAATGCGGTGCCACTAAAAATAAAATCCCCAGTTTCAGGGATATAAAGGCTTAATCATTTATAGACTCCATAAACAGTTTCCATTCTGACTAATAAAGTGGCCTTTTCTGAAGAACACAGATCCCCATTCCTGCCTGATAAGGCGGTTACTTTAATAAGCATCCAACCTTGTCCGTTTTCATCTGTAGTTAAATAAAAATCCATTAAGTCACATGTGCTTAGCTCATTTCCCATGTGAGAGTGTGGAGAGTGCAAAAACCCACCCCAAACACTGTCAAATGCTTTACAGCAGCCCACCACCCACTTCCACAAGTGCAGCATACATGCACGCACACACACTTCATGGGAAGGCAGTCACTCAGAAGTCAGATGGTGCAAGTAAAACCAAAACTGGCAGCTGCTGCCAAATTATTGCTGTGATGAGGAATAAAAGTAAAGTTTCACTAAAGACATTTGCTACACTTGAGTGAAAAGCAATGCACCAGTAATTCCAAATACAGCTGGAAGTCATGGGCTCATCGGAAACTTAAATTCAAACAAGTTTAGAGACACTAGTGAGGCTGAATTTTAAGACAGTAAATTTATAAAAAAAAATAAAAAAATAATTTAAAAATTAAAAATAAAGTAATCTTCACAGCCATTTGAAAAAAGAAAAATGACATTACTGCCATCTAGTGGCAAATCACACCATGTCAAGGCAAAAATTGTAAAGTTTTTTTTAATTTTATTAGTTATCAAATGTATAAACATACAAAAAACACTGAAACACATTGTCAATATGACACATTAAACAGCAGGGCATCAGAATCAAGTCAGGGTTGAGGGAGCCTCATCCTAAAAAAAATAAATAATAAAAAAGACACATGGTCACATTAATTGCCACAGAAAGGAAAAATTAAATACACACCAATCTCACCGTGTTCACATCTTTAATTACAACGCCTCGCTCTGTGACCTCAAGATCACTTTCTGTACCGTTGTGAGAGGCGTATTCCTCACTGACCGTCTCAATGGTGCTGGGCTGAGGAGAGAGGAAGAAAGGACCAGTTTCTCCACTTAATCAGGTTTTAGATCAGCAACAATATTCCCTTATCAAAGCAGAACCAAAACTCAGCAAGTTTATGTTCCATTATACAATTTTAGAAAGAAATGCAGTGTTTGTCTTCAGAGGGGGAACAAATGTAGAAGGTCCAGTTGGGCACAATGGTTAACAGTGGAGAACCAGTTTCATTTCTGTAGTTTAATTTCTTCCACATCAATGATTCAGTTGCACCTTACTGCAAGGCCTTAAGTTATTATACATGAATGCAAATCAAATATGCCCTGCCTTATAAAAATCATTGTTTAACACACACTAATCAAGAAAGAGGTCCTATGATGATTAGAGATGATGCATGCGTTTGACAGATTCCAAGCACCACCACAAAGTCAGGTTTAGACTTAAACTAACCTCATAGTCAGGATCTTCCTCTGAACTTTCATCTGCAAGGTCCCGAGAAAGCGCCTCCACCCAGGTCTGATGTTCTTCCTCATCCTCCAACTCTTCTTGTTTACGCTTGCTGCCCTTTCCATGAGGTTTAGTGGGAGACACACTGATTTCTGTGGGTGAGGAATTATAGGCCAGATAGTAAAAAACTGATCTTAGGAGCTGGTTTATTCCCAGTCCTAAAAGATGCATTAGTTACAAAGTTGATGGACTCTGCAAAACATGAAGAGGCATTAACAAGCCATTAATTGTTTTAGCTGACAGAAAATACATTACACTACAGCCTAGGTTTCCTAAACCAATCATATTCAGCACATTGCAGATTTAAAGAAAAAAAAACTGGATAAGTTGTTAAAAAAAAAAAATCATTTTAAACCCGACAACCTGAGTTACACTGAACAGCAGGCAAAGACATTTAAAAAAACAAGTGCAACTGAGTTATAATACCTGGAGACAGGGAGAGTCCAATCTTGCTGGACACCGGGTAGCCCAGCGCATTCTGAGCCCACCGGGGCAGCACGGACAGCAGCAACCGGGTGACCCGGTAGAGCCGCTTGCGACCGGTGAGGCTGTGGCGAGCGGGGCTGGAGGCCGCCGGGTTGGGGAGGACTCTCTCCTGGAGCCCCGGGAAGCCCAGTGCCCACCAAAACCCGCGGTATGCCCGTACCTGAAAAAGCAAGCTTCATCAACCCGCCCTCTGAACCATCAAACCACGTCAGCTGTTTACGTACCACGAGGTTAAAGGGCGAGAAGAGACCGCGCAGGACGGAGCGAAACACACCGTCTCTCCTCGCAACTCTGACTTTCTCCTGAGGAAGGGCAGGATAGAGACAAACTTACAAAACGCGCATTATTTCATCATGTAAGCCACATTTTAAAGAGCTAGCTGGACTCCTCGTTACCTCCACGGTTCCCGCTTGCTCCTGTTCCACCTCATCTCTGCAGACTTCAGCGGTCATTGTGCTGCGGGGCAAATCCTGCACCTGCTGGAGGAGGAGGTCGATGAGGAAGGAGAGAAAGCTGGTGGTGATGACATGTGGAGTTTTTACTGAGGGAAATGTACCTTACGGTGCCCTGTAGCCAATCAGCAGAGACCAGCACAGCTGGAACAATCAGCACCAGCCAATAAACAATTCCTGCTAATCAACCTGTTTCAAACCCAAAGAGTTCCTATAAAGTTCCATCCATCCCTGAACAGGGTCACTGGGGGGCTGGAGCCAATCCCAGCTCACAATGGGCGAGAGGCGGGGTACACCCTGCAGGTCACCAGTCCATCACAGGGCCAACACACAGAGACAGACAACCATGCACACTCAGTTCCGATAAAGTTCTGAAA
>JBAMHV010000015.1:17849612-17876022 GCA_037177535.1 Pseudomugil gertrudae | reverse complement strand
CCCAGAGCGGGGTCGCGGGGGGGCTGGAGCCAATCCCAGCTGTCAACGGGCGAGAGGCGGGGTACACCCTGGACAGGCACCCTGAAACATATTAACACCAATACGTACAGCCACATACACATGCATAAATGCATATTTTCACATACCTACCCACATCTTTTTATCTCCATATGTGTCTTTGCACATATAAGCATAGTTGTGTTAACTGACCTGTCTGAAAAAGGGTAAGAAGACGTAAAACTTATTTGTGCCTACCCCTACACCAATAATTATTGATCACACCTTATAAACGGTGTGATCAACCGGAAAAAGGTGGAGTGCCCTCTAAGAGTGGGGTAAGTATCTCTGGGCCGAAATGAGCTTCCTCCGCAGGGTGGCCGGTGTCTCCCTTAGAGATAGGGTGAGAAGCTCGGCGATCCGGGAGGGACTCAGAGTAGAGCCGCTGCTCCTCCACATGGAGAGGAGCCAGATGAGGCTGGACCGATTACATCTTGCGGCTGGCCTGGGAACGCCTCGGGAGCCCCCCAGATGAGCTGGTGAATGTGGCTGGGGAGAGGGAAGTCTGGGCTTCCCTCCTTAGGCTGCTGCCCCCGCGACCCGACCTTGGATAAGCGGTAGAAAATGGATGGATGGATGAATGGACGTCATAATCTTCCCAAATGTCATGTTTTTAGGTAAACTAAAAGAATAAATTGTAAAAAGAAACTATACACACACAAACATTTATTTGCCATGCATGCATATATACTTATAAATACATGCTTCTCTGGAGGTGAGTCCACTTGCTGATGAGCTGATTTGCAGCATCTGACCATAAGTGAGCACGTTTATGCACGTTGATGTAAGTTAAACCAGGGTCGGGTGTGTCCTTGCACTTTTTTAATCCAAAGGAAACCAGTTGTTGATGTTTTATAAGTACATTCATTTAACTGCATATGAAGTGTTAACACCATTAAGCAGGGATTATGCAATGTGACACACATTGTGCAAAGCAGGTGATTCGTCTGATGCGCCCATCGGTTTCTGTTCTTAGGTGGAAGTGAAAATTCAGCAGAAGTTTATCACACTGCTTTTACTCAAGAAAACAGAAAAGGTATGGGTGCAAGCTCACCAAATAAAAGAGGAAATCCAAAAGATATTGTAGGTTTATAAGCAACATGTTTATGAGTGCAACATTTCAGCCAGATTATCTGTGAAAATGTGAAAGTTGCTCTATAAATATCACTGATGTTGTAAAAGCAACAATACACCAGCCCTTCAACCTGGAGGATGCTGAGTCATACTTGAATGGAAACACTCAGGCAACACAAGAATACACCTTTAAGTGTCGTGACAGCTTACATTATAAATGTGTTCAATAGAATATTAACACAAGCAATCAGGATATTACCAAACATCTGTTTCTCCAGTTTAATTCTTTTTATCATCACACTGAGTGTTTATTAATGGCAGGTGGAAACACTAGACAGCTTCTTCCACATGTCTTCATTCAGGAGCTTTTGACATTTTAGCATTTACCTTAATCTACAGAACTTTGTCTTGATACCCGGGGCGAATGTAAATGCACCTGGAGGAGAAAGAAAAGAGAAGAGCCTCTGCTGTAACTGCTCTTCCTCATTCTGTCATGTTGAGGTTCAGCTCAGGCAAGAGTTTTTGCCCTCAGAACAGACACAACTCTTCCGGTGCCAACCTCAAGCTCAGACAGAAAACGATTAAAGCCAAACAATAGCAGAACAAACTAGAGAAGACTGGCTTCAAACAAGAAGATGTGACAGTGGGTGTGGCTGACACATTTGGGAAGTGTTTCACACAGACACTTAGATCGCTATCTGGGCTTCATATAGAGCGTGTTCTGGGACAGAAATGAGGTGAGTGAGAGTTGGAGGAGCAGGTTAGGTGTTGAAGCTTTGCGGACTCCCTGATGGCGTCTGTTTCCAGCTGCAGAGGAGAGGGGCAGCCACCGGCACTGCCTGTCAAACAGCGCAGGTATGGGAAATAACATATTTATTGAGCTCTTTTAAACTTTGATTAGCTTTCATTATAGTAAAATTATTTTTAAACTTATTTCATTTTCTTTAAACTTATTTAATAAACATAAAGAGTTTTCCAGCGAGCTCTGCAGTGCATGCTAATAGATGCACCTCAGTTAAGAGTCATTTTTAAAGCTTCTGCAGACACCGGCATCCACTGGATGATGCACATGGTTTCAAGACAGTATGTTGTGCAATTCTGTGCATTACCTTAGGCAATCCAGCATGGACTCTGACAGTTTCTCCACCACTTCGTTTGACCCAAAGCTTCAAAACTTTGCATACAACGAGGTCTTCACTGAACCCACAGACTGTCATGCAACTCAGTGTCCCATTCACCAGTCCAACGGTAAGTTTACACAGAATTAAATGTAAATGCAGGGTAGTGTTTCTTTTATCAAATATAAATAAAAATGATTTTTGACACATCACTTTAACAGCATGCTTGTTTATTACATAAGCTCCTGTTCATGACTGACGTGACACACTACAACTTGTGGTTCAACCCTCTCTGTGTGCATTCCGCTTTGTGAGAGCTGAACAGAGGAAGTAACCCTCTGAAACTTTCACTCTCGGCATGTGATCTTAAACAGGGTACAATGACTTGCAGGATATTTACTGTGACAGAAACTAAAATCCTGGTTTTTAAATTAAAAGCTGGGATGTTTTGTAAACTGTAAATAAAAACCGAATGTTATTATTTGCAAATCATGCAACTCATGCTTATTCATCCTGAGTGTTGCCTGTTCACTGCTTGCTCTCTGACATTCCCACTACCTTCCTCAGATCCTTCTACACACCAGATGCGGTTTCTCTCGGATGGTAACCCACCACCTGTGCCAAAGAAGAGGCTGGTTCGCACTCACTCCTTCCCCAGTATAAGCGTCTTCCCACCTATTCCTAGGTCTCCCCTCTCTCCTCTGCAAAGATACCCTCAGAACTTTGACAATCCTCTCTACATGATGGCGCCAATATCTGATGCTCATTTCCATGAGAAGACAGAGGACATGAACCCATCCAGAGGAAGCCCTGCCCCTTTACCACCTTTCTCCCAGCTGTCCTTTGACACCCCAGATGAACACCTGCCCTTTCACTTTAATAACTTTGTCAACCAGCGAGTTGTTTCTCAGGGGATTCAGCACCGCCACCTACTCTTTCTTAGAAGCATGGCACACAGTGTGGAAACCCGATGCATGCTTCAAGGAGTTGGCACAGAGAGGGATGTCAGCTCATATCATCCTCAGGATTTCCTCCTGTGTGAGGGCAGCAAGCCAAAGCAGATTGGAGACAACATTTATTACAGCCTGTGCAGCACCAAGTTTCCAGACAGGAGGCTTGGTCTAAGGGTAATGCTACATCTGTTACATTCTGCATGG
The DNA here is from genome assembly GCA_037177535.1 of Pseudomugil gertrudae. Classification (NCBI taxonomy): domain Eukaryota; kingdom Metazoa; phylum Chordata; class Actinopteri; order Atheriniformes; family Pseudomugilidae; genus Pseudomugil; species Pseudomugil gertrudae. The sequence goes on along the minus strand of JBAMHV010000015.1, from coordinate 17,872,616 downwards.
TAGAATGATTTGATGTTGTAATATGACGGAGCTTTATTGCAGTTGTCTGCAGTGTGTGGCATGCAGGTTTCACAATGCTCTGGGTAAACCAAGCATGATCTTTATCAGCCTTTTGCAAACGTTCCACTAACTTTGCCACTAAAACACTTCCTCCTCACTGTTTAAGGTTAAACAGCTGCAACTTGGCATCTGTTATTTATTTGCAGCATTTATCTTTGCAGAGTGATACAGCGAGCATTACTTTAATGCATTTTCTTCTTTCTGCTGTGCAGGTACACAAACCGACCAGTGAAGCCGCCTCACCTGCCACTAATCACCAGCTACTGCATGCCAATTTGCAAGATGTTATTGCATATTTTCAGCCTTCTGACTTCCTGGGAAACAGTACCACCATGTTGCAAACTCCCACAGCCCAATCAGACTGCTCTCCTTCCACACCGACTGGAAGCAGCACTGGGAATACCGCAGATGCTCCCAACATGAACCTTCCCACAGTTCAGTCTTTGCTGCAAAGTGGACACTGTGTGAGCATTGAGCGAGACCTGCCACATGCAACTCTAGAGGACTTTGTGCAGCAGAGCACGGCGTGTTCGGACTATGATCGACAGGTGTGTGTTCTGTTGCTGCAGATCTTAATGGGCTCTCACCATCTGTACAACCACAGAGCTGCTGCAGCCGAGCTTCGACCTCGGGAGATCTTTCTAGTGTGGCCCAGCTGGGAGAAAGACAACGGGGCAGACACACTGAAACAGGATGCTTCTGAGGGTTGGAAAGGTTTCAAGAGTTCTGGTCAGAAAGGTAAAATGGAATGGGAAAGGATGGAGGATAAAGAGAAGATCCAGGTGATGTACAAGAAATACGGATCTCCTCGTGTTGTCCTAATGCCCAAATCCTCTACTCTGACAGGAGTGCAGCTCCTGGCCTTCATCAAAGTTCAGATTGAAGCTTTAATTCAGCTTTTCTTGCATCCGAGAGAGAGCTCAACATGTCAGGGTACAGTTCCACATCTCCCAAAGTCCTCCTACCTCAGGGGGCTTCTTCATCTGTCCTCAATGATTCAGAGAGAGAGCAGGCTCCAGATGGCAGACATGGTGACCATGCTGCAGGTGATCCTCTGGGGACCACGAGTCCCTTTCTTGGATTACAGAGGCTCTTCTACCACAGCTGTGCATAACTGGCTGACAATCAAACGAGCTCTCCTGGTAATGAAGCTGGCAGAAAGGGGTCTGATTCAGGATCAGTCTGCTCTGGATTGGGAGGATGGTATGTGTCTGCAGTATCTGTCATTCACCGACTCCGAAACGATTGAGAGCATCGTCACTAAGCTGTTGGACGCAGACATAAGTTTAGAATCAATGCAGAGAGAATAAAATGATACAACTGGTTGAAATTCTTCAGTAAATCATTTCAACCCTAAAGTTTCTGTTCATACTGATGTAATGTTTAAAAATCTCTTTTCATAAATGTAACTTCTTAAAATCAGTTTTTAAATTTGAGTAAATGTGTCATTACAAAGCTTCTGTGCATCATTTCATGTACGCTTTGAGTAACAGTTTCACTCCTCCACACACTGCAAAATACATGACTGAAGACAGACGTTGATGGACAGGGAGTGTGTGTGTGTGTGTGTGTGTGGGGGGGGGGGGGACTGGTTAATTCACACAATTGGGTGATAATGTATTGCTAAATGCTTTACAAATAAGAGGGAACATCAAGCTTTAAAAAAATAAATAAAAGCAGCAGTAGTTACCCTTAAAGACACCCAGCCACAGCAGGTATCTGACAGGTGAGCTGAACTGTGAAACTTGCTTTCATTTACAAACTTGTGCCAATGAAGCTGAAAGACTACATACTCCCACATTACATTCATGTCAAGACCACAAAGACACTTCCGGGAAGCTTGCTCCACTCAATACATTTTCCAGTTAGATGCACACAGAAGTCCACAGAAGCCACGGTCTAAGGTGATGTTTATTTCATACAGTTACAACATGCATATTTCTATCAAGCAAATCAAAACAAATTTAAAAATCATGCAAATGTTTAAAAAGAAAAACCTAACAGGAGAATCAACAGAATTACTAGGAAAATCTATCGACTTACATTAGTAAGATTCAGATTTTATTTTAAATATACTGTAGAGATTATCATAATTCACAGAGGGTGAACAAGTCAACACATTATGAAGAGCAATACAGCGGTGAGGGTGAACTTCCCAGATACTATGTGGGTACTTTACACTCCTGGTACATTAACACTTTACCGTAGTGCGACTTGCATTGTAACACAGCACGTGGTAGGTAAAACAACAGCCTCGCACAGGAAACCTCAACCACAATTAACTGAAATATCATTTCCAAAACTGGCAAAGATGGGTGGGTATGAACTGAAATGAGAACAAGCATTTATCAACTGCTTAATGTGGTTTTAATCATCGTCAGAGGAGTCTCGCTCGATGCTGTAAGCCATGAAGAAAGCGTCGGGGCGGGAGGGGACGAGGGGATGACCCGGTCTCACAATCTCAAAGCCCAGGAAACTGAATGTACGCAGCAGGGATGCTGAGGACAAAACATGGAAAGAGATTTCACTATGAATTCTGACATTTATACAAACGTCACACCCCACAATATCTCCTGTTAAAGTTCCCCAAACAAACTGGAAATTACACCTGGAGTACAATGGATCACACATTTATACGTGTACACCTAAATCAGATCAAAGCTTCACATGTACAAATAATCTGCTTAATCTGCTCTGAAATAATTACACGTCTGTTAATTAAAAATAAATTATCTAATGTGGTTATAAAAACACATTCCTGATTAGTCACAGTTATTAAAACATAGTGTTTATACAGCGTAATAAAGCTTTGATGCACACGAGACACCAAATCTGTATTACATAAAACAAAGTGCATTTTTAGATTAGACTTCACATATTTATTAGTTACAAGTTATCCTCTTCCTCCGAGTGCCTTCAGTTGTCTTAATTATGATGCAGAGAAATGGTTGTATGAAGCACTTTACAGCGATTAAACTTCAGAAGGCTGAGACATTCACATACATCATGTATGATGGTAAACAGAAACATGCTGCATATTTTATAGAAACATGGCTTTATTATAAGCAGCAAGGCCAGATGGCAACAGGAATGTTTTGGGAAGTAAGAACCAATGTTTAGCTGAAGTGGACTGTGTCGCTCAGTGTAAAGCTAAATGCTCTCAGTAACTGCAGCTCTAAAAAGGTACCATAACACCAAAACTGATCAACAGTTTCACATTTTTAAATTCTTCAGTGGTTTATAAAACCCAAACGTCTTACCTCTGTCGTCACGATTCTTGTGAAAGCAGATGAACACGTGATCAGCCTGCAGCTGCTCTTCTGCAAATTCCAGCAAAAGTGCCAAACTGAGAAGAAACAACGCAAATAAAATGTTAATGTTTGATCCAGGTTAAAGTTAATCATTTCATTTATCACAACATCACTCAAAGGATAATTGTTTAAGACTGACACATGAATGCAGATCAGATGAAGATCTTCATATCACACCAGTTTTATTTACAAAAACACATTTATTTATATGAAATACGCTTTAGCTTGGTCCACTCATTCAAAAGCAAAGGCTTAAATTAACTTGTTAGTTTAATAGCTACACCAAACATCAAATTTATTTTCAAGTCACTTCCAAAAACATTTCTCCTACCCATCCTTGCTGCCTTCAGGCAGCGCTCCAGGTGGGATTTCCACATAAAGGTTGCCCCCTTTCAACACAGCCTTCCAGACATAGTGCTTGCCTTCAGAGCGGCGAGGCTCAAAGAGCAAGAAGCGCACTCTGCTGTTAGCAGGAGGAGACTCTTCAAGAACCAACAAATGAGCATCCTACCAAGATACAGAAGAAAAACTCTGACATGGAGGGAAAATACAGGTTTGCATTAAAAATGCAGAAAAAAAAACTGATGCAACAAAAAGATGAAAACTATTCTCTAGTTTTTCAACTTACAGAATAGAAGAGCTTAGCTGAAAGATTGCGATCCCGCTGGTCATTCCCTCGCCCACCTGGGATCTTCAGGGGTGGGAGAGGGGCATCAGGAGCACCACAGAGGCCCCGGACACGGGTTACTGCAACAGCGGGAGCACCTCCTGGGACTGGAGAGACTGGAGGAGGAAGCCATAGCACACATAGACGGAGCCATTACATGTAGAGTATTGACCAGACACTGCTACAAAAGCCAAACCAAGCTCCTCATATAACCATGTTCATTAGATATTACACACTGAAGTGAGTCACAGCTGTAAACCATTTGCCTTACTGGGTCTAAACACAACACACAAGGCTGGGGGACAATTAATCAATAACTGCCCCCTCTTTTTAGGCACACACACGTATGAGGTGGCTAACTGAGCCTAAAGCTTATAGTAGACTATCCTTGATTTATTAAAACTACCATATGACAATCTTTGTTCTATATGGACAGAGACCATTTCCCAATAAATGACAAATGCATTTATAGAGGTTCACATTACCAACAGGCTGAATTATTTAAACTCATCCATTTCTGTTTCAAAGTAGTCTTAGTAGATCATTAGTATGCATTAATCCATCCATCTATTGCATACATTTTACATAAGGCTTCCTTAAATGATCATTTGAATGGGATCAGTGTCGAGTATGAAAGCAGAGAGGTGGCAAGTTTAGTAAGGAGGTCGAGCTGATGTGCCTCCAAGTGGGCAAAGGAAGAAATACTAGGACAAGCCATCATTGCAGACAAAGCAACAATGACGTGCTAATGAGGACAACATTTTTCACCGATAAAGCAAAAAGGGTTACGCAGGAGCTTACTTTAAGCCTCTATTGAGAGCACATGCCATTAACAGCACTAACGCAACACAAATGCTCTTAGACACAGGGAATCTGTTGCGTAAATGCCACTGCTATGCTACAAGTAAAGCAGGTGTGTGAAAACCAAATGAGAAACAACGTCACTCATAACTGCGTCAATATGCGATATCAAATGTAATGCCCCATCCTCTAACAGCAGAGTAGACTTCAAACTAACAGGTACAACTTAAATCTGATAAGCAGATTAAGGAGAAACGGCTTCAGATATTCGCCCAATGCTTCCTGTCGCTTCTTAAAAAGAGAGCAGGATTTGGCCTTGTTTTTTTCCTCGACAGACCAGAAATAGCTGTTCTGATCACGTGACTGTTGAGTCTCCTCAGCTTCTGTTTGTGTAATAGCATCCCTGCAGTGTATGAAACACATTTTACTCTTATGTAGAACAGTAAGCATTATAAAGAGAATACTTTACAATGTTTATCACTGAATTATGCCATTTAATTTTTATTACTAGGATCGCAATGTAACCATTTGATGAGAAAAGCTATCCCCAAACAGAGATGTGTGGTGTACCGTGTCCTGCCTCAGCTCCATGCCAGCGCAGTGGAAATTTCCCAAAGACCTCCCCACCGCACAAACAACCTGATCAAATCATGTCTGGACATGATTTAACAACGCCCTCAAGCTACAACTCAAATTTATTAACATCGTGAAAAATACTCCCATTACTGAGCATGGAATCCACATTTTAACCAAAACGTTAACTAATAAATTAACCATTTTTATAACCCATTGGCTAATTTAACCCGCTAATTCAACTGATGGCTGCGACAAAGGTTACTTTATATTATATATTGATTAACCGGTACCAACGCAAACTGGTTTATGTAATATCCTGATGTTTAGAAGCTGGTTAACAACTGAGGGGCTCAAATGGAAAAAAATATTGAAGGAAATCTACGAAGCCACATATTGACAATGCAGCCATTATGTCGATGTTAGCAACAAGCTACATTATCAAACGCAGGTTATTATTGATGTCTTTCATTTTCACGGAAACGTGAAATTCATTACGAAACACAAAACAAGGAAAAAGTTCAATTAAAGATCGTTGACAATTAGGATAGATAAATAGTTTCATGTCAATAAAAAATTTACAAGACTCGTGACATAACGTAGCCATTAGCTTAAGTTGACATCGACTCGCAGTAATCCAAATAGGGGGAAAATTGTGTGGGGTGCCCCTTTAACACTAAACTTTATTATTCTGTGTTTAATACTTTTAAAACGTAACAGCAAATACAACTATTGATAGCTTTTATGTAGCATATTAGCATTTAGCTAACGCATTTCAGTGGCGTTTCACATCTCTGGCCTACGCGTTAGCGTTAGCTTGGCTGACACGCAGGAATATTAAAACCAGCTAACTGACTGTCTATTTGCTGGAGCTACGTACAATCAATTGTTTTAATTTCGACACGACACTTTAAATTACCGTGTATAAATCAGTTTTTATTAAACAAATACATTTTTTTAAAAGTGTAGGCAAGTGTGTCCGAGAAATGTCAGCCAGTTCAAGTGCTGGTGTCATGTAAACAACATAGGAGAAGTGGTAGCCTTTCAAGAAATACGTATTACAGCTTGCCAAGGCCGTGTATTTTAAACCTAGCTTTTTAAGTACATTTCAAGCTGCTGACAACTACATACCTGTCACTTTCAGGTGTGTTACTGGACTGCTCAATAACAGGCATCTTGGTTAAGTTTCTCTCTTTTTCTCTAACAAAACAATGACTATTCAAAATCGTCTGTAGGTTAGATTTAACCATCCGGCCAGCGTCCGCACCAGCTGCTCGCTCTGTCCTCCTCTCACCGTCGCTTGATGACAGACTGAGGCTGAGAGCTGCGGTATTTAAGGGGCGTGTCTGCTCATTGTGACGTTTACGTCAAATACGTCACGCAGCCGCTGAGCCCCTTTAAAAATAGAGTATATAAAAATAACAAAAATAATAAGCAAAAGAAGAAGAAGACTAAGAATACATTATTATTATTATTATTATTATTATTATTATTATTATTGCAGAAAACATTAATATCACTTAAAACTGTTGTTCGATTGGTATTAATCAATGTAATAAAATCGTTATATTTTAATTCTCATAGGATGAGGCATTTATATCCTCTCATCTCTCATCAGGGTTAAGTAACGTCTAACAGTACACAGATGCATATTACATGGTTTATAAATAATTAGCTGGAGTGCAGGGATCATTGAACCTGAAAAAACCCAGCTCATCCGCAGATGCAAAAAAGGATTATGTCTGGTGAAAAATCATCATCCATTTACATTTGTGCTTGCTGTTTGGAGTATTTTCTGTCCAATCTCTACCACTCAATATCAGTGTTTCTTACTAAATGTAGGATAGGCATCATCTGTATGTTTGAGGCGAGAAACAGAAGTTGGAGATCAGGAAACTTTCTAGATTTAGTTAAAGTTGAATCCGAGATGACAACAACAAAAAGAAAATAAAACAAGGTAAGAATTTTCATGCATAAAGATGTTGGAATATTGTGAAACTAGAAGTACCTGAGCGTCCACCTGAATAACACATAAAACTACAGAATCAATGCAAAATTATGCATGCAAAATGAGCTTTCTGAGGCAGCTCAGATCATTCAGATGCAGGAGACCTGTAAGACCAGTCGGTACCAAAGTGCTACCTACACTCAGTCACTTAATTAAATTCATTACTGGTAAGAAACTGTCAACTTTAAAAAATTCTCTATATCTTGAAAAATCCATCACACCCATTCCAGTAGTCACCATGGAGACAGAAAAAATTAGCATGTGGATCATAAAGACTGAAACAATAAGTGATCTCTTTCACCATTATCATACAACTAAAAACTAAAACTAAGAACTAAAACGTTTATTTTTCTAAATACTTTCATTTTACTAATCCCTCTAAATAAAAGCTTGGTTTTGCCATATCTTATGGCTACATTACCCATGCACATGATTTTTACTGTGCATACTATCCACTATAATCATGTGCATATTTTTATTCTTATTTGTTTATTATTGCAGGCTTGTTTTGTTTTTAATGGTCATGCGTGCTCTAACAGAACAGTTCACATTGTGAAATCATTAAAATGTCCACACATATATAAATACACACACACACACATATATATATATATATATATATATATATATATATATATATATATTCCTAATCATTGTAATTTAGGTAAAAGCTGTATGTTCATACCTCCCTACATGCTGCTGGTTAGTGTCTACAGTATTTGTGCACGCTGTGAATGTCTTTTTTTTAACCTCTCATCTGTGCCTGTCAATCAAGAAGCATGTTGCTGGGTGTGTGTACCACTCACCCTGTCCACAGAATAGAAATCTCTATCGTCTTTTTATGATAAACCAACTCTGTGTGAGGCACATAAAGGATCAAATCAGGTCAGTGTCTGTTCTTTTTTGCAACACTCAATATGAAATGTCAGTATGAGCTTCTTCAAAGTGTTTTTCAATGTGTCTCTACACTGTAAAAAATCTGTATATTTTACAGTGAAAAACTGGCAGCTGTGGTTGCCAGTTTTAAACTGTAAATCTGTCTCTTTATATTCTCAAGCAGAAATAATCTGCTATGGATGATACAGGCACATGTAACAAAATGAACATAATGCAACTTTTTTTTGTTCATTGTATGGTTTCAGTTTTCATCTTTAATTTCCAACTTTAAAATCTGGACCTGGGAACATTGAAACCATCATAAGTAAGGCTAAAAGCCCTCCCTCATTAACCATCTGTATATAGAAACAACTACTAATGCATTTAACTTGTTGTCTTTAGTGGATTATGAACGAATTCTGTCCATTGAAAGTCTGAGTGATGTTCCAAATCCATGGAAAGGATTCACCATGAACCGCTGCTTGGTTTTGGCATTGGTTGTTCTGCTGGTTAGCTCAGGAGTAAACGAAGTGCACGGTGAGTACCAGCAGGGAAACACTCATAAGATTTTATGGGGATGATACGTTTATTTTGAACTATTGCAGTAATTTCTAACAAACCTGTTCCATCAGTACAGTTGTGATACTATTTTATTTTTAGTTTAGTTGTAGTTTAACGCTCTGCATTTTTAGGGTCTACTTTAAGTCAACAGGCTTGATTTTGCTTTCTAGATGCTCTGGATTTTCTTGTTGAGGAGACCGGTATTGGGTCCTTTGTTGGAAGTCTGCAAAATGGTTCACTACCCGAGGTACTGTCTACTTATGGAAAGCATTTTAATCATCCACAGTTTAGGAAATATTTGAAAAAATATCAAATTATAATAATAAGCTGTACCTGCAAGATGCAAAAGCTTATTATTTTGTATTTGGTCCTTTTCTGTGTTATTAAACTATGCATTTACCTCCTTTTATCTGTCTCCAGATTTCTATTTGGGACACTGTTATGTGGTGGTGGGGATCGGAAGAAGTTGGAGCAATAAGAAAAAGAAAAAAACCAATAGCCAATAAAGCAATTCTGAAGCCAAAAGCTAAAGAGTAACATAGGAAACGTGCACGAATGTCATTATCATATCAGCTGTTAAGGGTCTCTCACCTGGAACTTAGACATTCATGTTTGTACATGGAAAGTATCACTGAATTAGACTAAAGACGTCACTGAAAAGCATTTGTAATGTTTAATAAAATCTTATATTTTTGTTTCAATAATTTGTAAAATCAGCAAATAAACAGTGTAAAATCATCTGGTACTGTCATTAGTCATTAGCAGTATTAATCATCCTAAACAGTGTAGACTTAAAGTCCTAATTAGTACATGAGTCTTAGAGAAATTCTGCATGCATAAAAAGCCCTTTAGAAAAGTACGTTTGTGCTCATTTATGTATAGATACCACATGCAACATTACAATAAAGAATAATAAATATATGACAGTCAGTGAGAGTTAAAGCAAATAAAATATAAAAGTGTTCCCCAAGATGGAAGGAACTCTAGCGACATCCACACTCTCGCGCTATCATATCTGGCTTGAAGGAGAGAAAAGAGCCTTCTTCATTCAAGTCCAAAACCTCCAGGGGTTCGTAGGCCACAGGCACACAGCATGGTGCCCGCTCATCCGCAACCCTGCTCTCAATGTGGGAATTGAGAAGCACGGCGTGGTTGTTGCCATTGGTTAGTGGGAAAGCACATGAGCCATGACAGTTGTTGATGTTGGCATTCTGTGGACCCAAAAGAAGCTTTTCAAAGGACACGGTGAGCGCCTTCAAGGCACATATTGAGCTCCTGGGTGGGTTTGCAGGGCCTGCTCTGGTGGCTTGCAGCCTTCTCTGCATGTTGTGTGCACGTGCCACCGACTGCAGGGCCTTCAGCAGCAGAAATGCACGGTACTGACGCTCTCCTGTTTGCAGTGGAAGAAAAAAAAAACAGGAATTGACTGAAACTGACAGATGTGATCTATGTCAGATGACTTTATGAGACGTTTTCCTCTGCACATCACCTGCTGCTGGTTCCTTCCTCTGAAAAGCACTGAGCTCCTTGAGCCTCCCCAGCCTCTCTGCGGCTCTGTGAGCCACCTTTTCCTCATTTATTAACTCCAGTATCTGCATCTCACTCTGATCCAGCCTCTGCCCGAGCACCTCTAACAGTTCAGAGGACAGGGCCAACTGTCCATGGTGCACTGGAGGCTTAGATCTCCAGTTTGTGAAAGAGAAGATTGTGGGGGCGGAGGAGTTGATAACTCCTGCCATCAGGGTCTCACTGGAGGATAAACCAAGAGTCAGGGGAGGCAGGGACTGCAGCGAGTCCAGTCTGAGTAGCGGAGAATTGGCATGGCCCTGAGGCAGGGCACCATCCAGGAAGCGTCTCAGCTCACACAGGAAAGAAGCCTGGGACGAAGTTTCTACGTGTCTGCGGCAGAGAGGAGGAGATTAACTCAGCACTGGTGTGTTAATACTCAGACAAAAGGGGAACACGTGAACTGAGCAACCTTGTATTGGTTCCTGTTCCCCCTGAAAAAAGCAGAAGTGGTGTCACACGAATGCTGCTTCCTGATTTTCCACCAATGAGGATGTCTTTAAGATTTTGCTCTGCAACGACAGCAGAATGTGAGAAGGGAACACACAAAACAAGACAATGAGAAGAAATAAATGTCTCACCCATACTGGGAGACTTAGTGGTAACAGAAATCCTCCATTTCTGCTCCACATTGCCCTCTGATGAGTTTCCTGACAGTAGTATGTACTGTGTTCCCTCTGAGATGCATACAGCCTGGAAATACAAGGAAACATGTGATTAGCAGGCATCCTGATTTACTTCACTGAAATGTGCAAGTTTGATGGCTTACATATTATCTTTAATTCCTTCATTGTATTTATATTGCAAATATAAGCTAAATAAATGTTCAGAACAGAATAGAGCACATAGGAGACTCACCTTTCCAGATCTCTACTTACCTGTGTGTGAGGCTGCAGACACTGACCAGTGAAAGTCACATCAAGATTTCCGGCTGTAAGAGGGTTTTCAAAAGCTAAGAGCAACACTGGGTTCAGCTGGAGGAGAGAAGACTGTGGGAGGTCAAAGGTTGCCGTGATGGTCCCGTCTTCTTCTGTCACCAGTGCTAGTGCAGAAAACAAGGCATGAAGCAAAACACACACACACACACAAGGCATTCATGCACAAATGGAAATACAGTCGTAGCTGTTACCTGCTGTAAGATGCAAAACCTCAAAGTCGCCTTTGTTCTTTCTCATGATTGTACTGAGTCCTGATAAGACTGAGTGCAGGGACATTTCAGACACAGTGCAGATTCCAAACAGAGTCAAACTGCTGTTTGTAAGATCACCGTCATCCCCCACTGCTTCCCGCAGCGCCGCAGCGATGTCATCCACAAAGCAGGGTGTGCTATCAGGTACTGTGGAAGCTGGCTTTGTTGATGAAGAGTCATGCTCTGAATGGAGAGAAACAAAAATGAGAGGAAAAAAATGGGTTAAAATACAAAAGTTCTGCACAAAATCAGCATCAATGAGCCAAAAATGTCTGACCTGACACTGCAGGGCTGTAGGGTGTTACCAGCAGGATCACACTGAGCCAGCTCCAGAAAAGCACTGGTGCAACTGTACCTAACATCTTTACCTAAACGCATGTGTGGTTCAACTTTTCTCGCCTGTTTTGTATGGGTCACGCTCTGAGCTCCATCCTCCCACCTTTTCTTCTCACTGACGGGCAGGCCGCCAAAATAGGAGAATGATGTGTCCTTGATGAGGATCTGCTCTGTTAGCTACACAGAAAAGGGCAGACCTGCTGATTTACAAACACACTGAACTATCTGCTGTAACAACACACATGAAGGGACATTTTACTTTTTAAGTCTAAAGCAAGCTTTGTCCCAGGAAGGAAGATGAGTGGGATTGTTTTAATCCACACTATGTAATTTCTCTCTGATAAATACATTTGTGCCTGTACAGTTAAGCTAAAGGAATACGATCAGGTGTCAGGATGAAGCTTAAAATCCTTATCAATGCTGAAAAACACCACCATTGTTCAGGAAAAGTTATGAATGTATTCAGGTTGTGCATCATTCAACCTGACACAGGAAAACAGTTCTTTCATAAAGCTGCACTCCCTTTGCATTTCTCACAGTGATAGTCTTGTTTTGCAGACAGTCAAGGTCTCTGGACTGTGGAGCAGCTATGTATCCCAGGAGATAAAGACAAGATCACAAATCTCTCAGACAGGAAAAGCTAAATTGTTGCAACATAGAATCTGCAGGACATTTCCTGTGAGGAAGCATTAAATACTGTTTGTTTTTGTACTGTAGCACGCTGTACATTATGTACATAGATTACTTTACTTACTTATATTTTACCTACAGTTTACATTTATGTTTACTCTTTTGCATGCTTTTTTTTTAAATTAGTGTTTTTACATACTTTAAAAATTTATGGCATTCCGTGTGGATGGCAAAGTAAGAATTTCACTGTACAGGGAAACTTGTTTCCTTACTGTGCATGTGACAATAAACGCTTTGAATCTTTTTCATGTGACCAGTGCTTATATTTAATGAAGTTTTTAGCTAAATATTCTCCACGTAGACCTCTCTGCATATTTCTTTTCCTGGTTATCTTTCTTAGTATTGGTGTGACCCAAACTGCTTACAAAATGCATTTTAACACTTAGAACTATTAATTATCCTAATTGTCTGATGAATTTATGATTTATTTCATCCATGTGATTGTTATTATGTTTACTCTGACCATGTAAAGGTCTGTTGTGGCATCAGAGCTTTGTTTTTGTTGCATGAATACAGGTTTGACAAACTGGACAGACAACTAATTAATTACACAAAACATTTTATTAATAATCATAAAATGCTGAGAAAAAAACAAACAAAAAGAACATTAATTCAATTCTTTTTTCATTATAATATCTTAGGATAAAAGCACCAACATCAAACTGTAACATTTTTTTCCAGGGCCTTGTGGAAATCAGGTTTGCCATTATTGCACCTCAAACCTGCCCTGGCTTCACCGGTCAGATCACTGCACGCACACTGCAGGTCTATCGGCCCTTTCACTGTCAGTCCCACTACCACCACACCCACCGGAAACCTGACATAGGACACTAAACCTCCTTCCTAGTGACATAATCCGAGACAGAGGCATTTGTGAGATGAGGAAGATGCTGAAAATTGTTGCCATTTCACAGCTTCTTGAGATCACATCGATTCATAAAGCTCAACTTCCCTGAAGAGGCTGGATGTATGTGCCAGTAGGAGTCAGCCTGAGGAGGCAGCCGGCTAATTTATGGTGGAAAAGGATTACTGAAAGGGGGTGGAGCGGGTCCTGGTCCTGAGTTCGATTTCTAGTGCGACTAAATAAGTGTGACGTGGAGCAGTTAATAGAAAATTGTCAAAAATCACTTCAAGCAATCGGGAAGGTTCCTGAGTTAAGACCTTTGGCAGGATTTGAAGTAAACAGCCTTGACTGCAAGGCTCTCGCAGATCATCTACCAGTAACGTACCAGGACGCAGTATGCTGGAAAACTGCATAGAAGCTTTAAATTCAAATCACATCACAACGAACCCTTTTGACTCAAACAACTTCAAAATGGGCTGACATCTGTACTGAGCAGTGTTGACCCTTTTCCACCAACTACTCTTACTTGCACATGCACCACAGTGGGTCCCCAGATAAGAGATCTGCTCTGAGGGTTTTATCTGACCTTCAGAAAAGCTTGTTTGAAGACTATGAAACCAGAGAACCCTGCAGCACAACAGGAGAAGAGTAGTATTCATCAATAGCTGCGATTTCCTTGTTTTAAGTGAAGGAGAGCACCGTGCTGTGTGACTAGTAGTATTAAAATGTGACAGGAATCTGAGGACACAGTAAAAAGCTCAACATGTAACTGTAATTGTATCAAACATCAAGAATAAGAAAATCAAAACAGCATCAATTACAAAATACCTCTCAGTGCTGGTAACAAATGGACTAGCCTCTAATTACTTTTCTAAAATGATTATCTTTTTATCATTTTAAACACTCGCAGGTGAAAGAAAAACATCTGTGTTTACATAGGAGAGGGAGTGCACATGACAAGTTTTTTCTTTTTTTTTCTTTTTACAATAAAGCTTTGACTTGATAATTTGTCTAATCTTCCCTTAGATATGCACCGACAAGTGTGGGAGGGAAAGAAAGCACACACACAGCTTGAGTGTATTCCCACTATCAGAGTAAAAGGAAGCTTGGCTGCTCTCTCTCTCACATACACACACACACATTAAAATGAATGTTTTACATTAGCAAGTTTGTAAGCAATTACACAAGTTCGCAAGGTACTGCCTCAGCAGTAAGACAAGAGAGTGTGTGTGAAAAGACACTGACACATTTCTGTATGCACCAGCTAGTATTTAGTTTGTAAAACTCAAACAGAAGCACCATTTTTCCTGCAGGAACTGGTTGGTTACAAAAACAAACAATAAAATAACAGAAACAAAGACATGAAGAAACCTGATAACAGTTCTAGTGCTGGAAGCTGGTTGTATTCACACCACAGCACCAATGTGTGCGTTTACGTCACACAACTTCAGAGTTGCTTATTCTGGTTTGCGTACATCACAAGGGTTCATGCGCTCGCATGTTGTTAGGCGCAGACTATTAAGGTCCCGTGGTGGCAATGCTTTGCTCTGCTTGGCTTCAAGCCTCCTGTTTAACAGGCTGAATTTAAGGGTCACAATGCAAGCACCAAAATACCCCATATCACTTAATTTTTATATATGTTTATATTTATATATATATATATATCTTTATATACTTATATAGCTTGTATATAGATACATATTTCATATAACTTTATAATGGAGACATAAAAAAACATATGTACAAAAACAGTGTGTCTTGTTCACTAAGAGATGAGCAGCTTTACTTCTAAGGGCAAAGCTGACTGACGTGTATAAAACATCTATGTGAAAAACATCAAGAGCAGCCCCGATTCAGTTCCTCAGAACCAGCTCCAGATCATTTCATTGCAAGGTGTCTACAGTTGTACACTAGACAGAGCGAGACATAGCATATTAAATATGAGAAAGGCCAAAAATGGCTTTATAAATGTCCCTGTGTACAGCACCAAGTATTCAATAAGATGTTTTGATGTCGTAACAGAATAAATAAGATCAGGCACAGTCCAAACTTAGCACCATGGTTTTCAGACTGTGAGTCAAGTACTTACACTATTGCATTCTACTATGTCAACACAATTCTGGATTTCTTTCATTAAAAAAACAAAACAAGGCAAGATGGAGAAACTGAAAGCATAAATATAATCATCTAAATTATCCACAACTATAGTCAGAGAATGAATCACATTCACAGTACAAACATTTTTTACAAAACAAATTACACACGTAAAAAGCAAACAAAAGGTGTGAAGAGTCCAGTAGTTTTTTGTGGGAATAATTGTTTTCCCAGTGTGTGAGGGATCATCCGTTTGTGTGTGTGTGTTTATATGAACTAAATGCAGTTAATTCCTTACTGGCTTCAAGCCGGATTTCTCACCAGCAAAGACAAACAGGACAAAAATCTAGCTTTACACACGTTTTAAAATCCTGATGGAAGAATATATCAAAGAGTAGTGTGACTTACCCAACTGACTGAAAAACAAACTCTTAAATATGGAAACTAGTTGAATCCAGTCTTATTTAAATTATTTTACCTGTTTTCAGCTATTCACTAAACTTTAAGAGCAGTGTAGCCACAACACTTAACATGGTCTGCTACAAGAGTGCAGCGGACAATGTCGCAGAGCACCATCTCATTATACGAGTTTTATCTAACTTACCAAAGACTGAAACACACTAAACACCTAAAAATGTGACCATTTACCTTGTGCAAAACAAGGAGGTGTTGGAGATCTGCAAACATTCTTCCAGATTTAGCATGAGTATCCTGTTTTAGCTTTGCAGGGATGCATCATACCAGCAACTCAAAGAGTAAACCTGCAGCAAATCATCAACATTACAAGGGGTGTAAAAACTAACCAGCCAGGACGTGTACATCTTTTGTTACCAGAGTAACTGCATCTTACTGTCCAGTGTGAGGTTATGAGCTACATTTCCTCATCTTGAATGCTTGCACGCAGAGGGCTAAGCTGCATGATAGCTGAGCAGAGTTCGGTACGATGGCTGTGCTTTGTGGGTACTCGTGTAATGAATCTCTGGAAGAAGTGTCACATAAAGGCATCTAAAAAGATCGACTGTGTGCATCTTTGTGAGCTGTACACTTCTATAAGTTGGTTTATCAAGATTTCCCATGAACTTTTTAAAATGAAACTGATAGTTGTGACTTTGACTGAAACTAGAAAATAACTCATTATATTTTAAAGCACCTTCAGTTTAAAGTACACAATAATTACGTTCATTAAGAGCTGATTGTAAAATCATCAAACCAACATTGAATACACTACACATAAACATGACCAGTACCTATGAATTCTGCTCACGGTGACCATAGTGGTGATTAGTGTGAGTGTATGTGTGCACGTGTTTGTGTTTTAAATATCCAAGTACAGAGGCCGGTCTCAGAGGCGGTTGGGTAGTGCAGATGGTTTGAAGCACCAGTGAGTGAGGAGAGTGCCTTGGTCTGCACCTGCACGTTTGCATAGTTTATTCAGTGTTGAGGTAGTTTTCATCAATTACCTGAAACATTCAAAGGTAGAAAGAGACAGTGTTAGTGCATCTGTAACGTAGAGATTAAACACCATGAAGAGGTCAGGGAAAAGAGCATGGCAACCTGCTACAGTTCACCTATCATCCACACGGGAAGGTTTTCACAAACATCTTACCTTGTTTAATCAAAACAACATCTTGGAGAATCACAGGGAAAAGAAGCATCCTGTCTTTCTCACTTCCTATCTCCCTTTATCCACCCTCTGACTGCCTTTTGCCCTTTCCTCTCATTCCCCTCCCCCCCTTCCCCTCACACCCAAACCCTATCGAGGCCGGGAGCCAGGGATTTGGGAGGTGGCGTAGGTACCATGCATGCCCTGAGTCCTCCACATGCTCCCGCCACCACCTGAACTGTTGGCCGGTAGTGGAGGGGGCAGGCGGGGCGAGTAGTGCACTGCAAATGGACGAGACGAGGAGATCGACAAAGAGGAGGAGGGGAGGGAGGCAGAGGCAGAAGCAGCAGCAGCGGTAGAGACAGAAGTTGAAGAGGTGGAGGAGATGGGGAGTGAGAGGGATGACTGTACTCTCTGGTGGTGAAAAGAGGATTGAGACAGACGCGAAGAATGGAGAGGGTCGGATCGAGAGGATGCTGGGGCATCAGAGTGCGTGGGTGCCGAGGAGGATGGGACGCTGTGCAGGGGTGGTGGAGGTGGCAGAGAGAGCGTGGGTGGAGAGGGGCTATGCAAGACCGACTGAGTCCGGCTTTGTTGGGCCTGAGACAGGGAGAGGGGAAGAGGTGAGGACACAGAGGTCGGGCGTGTGGATGCTGGCTGGGGGGTGGTGTGTTGCTGGGTTTGGGAGGAGGTAGAGGAGGAGAGACTGAGCAGAGAGCTGAGGCCTCCAGAGGCGGGCAGCGTTGCCCCAAACTGATGGGAGGACACTGAGGGAACCACGTGGTGAAATATACCTGCAAATCATACAGCAGAAATGGAAGGAGGAGGGCGAGAGAGTGGAGACAGAACAGATAACAGCAACAAAGAGAGTGAGAAGAAAGGGACAAAGAGAACAGCAAGGACTGAGCCAGGTTGTGCACAGCGCCAAGCAAGTCACACAAGCACACAAAAGCAAACAGAGTCAGTCCACTTATTTTAGGACTAATTCAAACTAGTTTGGCCAATTCAATCCTGCAGTGAAACCTTTTTTAATTTTGGTATCATAATACAACTGTTCATGTTTGCTTAGAAGTGAAATGACTCTGACATTTAACTCCAACAGATACACCCAGGGAAAACAATAAGCAATACTCAGCAGCCATTATGATAAATAAATTCACTATAGGGATGTCACGAACAGATTTTCTGGGTAAAATTACAGTCAAAGAAACTATTATTTCTTCTTAAAGCATTTTTTCTACAATAGAAATGTGTAAAAGCACGTGGAGCTTCCTGAATGGTCTAAGTTTTGTGTATTTCTAACATAATATATTAACCAATTAAAAGTAACCAGGAAGTCTAATTCCAACTAAATGCTCTTTGCGGTGTAAAGAATGAATAAATCCTACATAGTCAGGACTCCTCTCAGCTGCTATCTGGCACATAAATGATACTGGAACAGTGGAAATAAGATCACATATCTGGAATTAAACGCACTTTCTTCTACAGAAAGTTGTATACTGACGACTAAAAGCCACAGAGCTCATGCTGGCTGTATTATGTTTGAACAGAAAAACTACATTGAATCTTTTTCCTTTCACCATGTAGCGTTTAGTAAATGCATCAGGTTGAGTTGTACATGATTACAAAAAAGCAAATGACATAATGTTTCATTTTAATGTTAAGTTAGATAGCCAATAATGTAATGCTTTTTAAACTTCTGTGCATTTACCTTTAGCATGAAAATATAATACATAAAATAATAATTAATATTGATTAAATATTATAATAGCAAAATCAAAGCTATCATTAACATGTCCAATGTATTTCATCCTCTCTGTAACTTTTTACTGTCATGCTTTACAGACTAGCAAGGATTCCTCCACAATGGTATTTTTCTTTTTCTATAACTGGGAAACTTTGTTTCCATTCCTGCAAAAGTTTCGCTGATCCACTGTTAAAGTTTAGATCAATTAACCTAAATATCACAATAACTAGAAATGATATTGAGGTATCTTTGCAATTAATTAATCATAACTTTATAAACACAGATTAATTGAACAAGTAATCGTGACATCCTTCACAAATTCAG
Organism: Pseudomugil gertrudae; assembly: GCA_037177535.1. NCBI lineage: Eukaryota > Metazoa > Chordata > Actinopteri > Atheriniformes > Pseudomugilidae > Pseudomugil > Pseudomugil gertrudae. The sequence continues at coordinate 17,853,366 of JBAMHV010000015.1, read as the reverse complement.
ATTTAAAAAACAAAACTGCTGCTCAGATTTTTATATTTCCAGCAACAATCATTTGGCTACAACTCCGACATTTTCCAGGGGTGTTTCTATGTGCACCACTTACACAGCCAGTCCATATCAGCAGCAAGGCAGCACAGAGTCTGTCATTCAGACAAACTATCAGGCAGACAGGAGGACAAAAGCACTAGCCTCCACTTACCTTGCTTTCTCTTGTAGTTATGGTATCATTTATTAAGACGGCCCCAGAATAAGACTAGGACTTTGTTTTGATGTTTCACTAAGCTTCAGATAAAATTCTAAAATGTAATTTGATCCATAATGCTCACCTCCGGCTGCTCCCCCAGCCAGCCCAGCACTGGAGAAACTTCCCAGGGCAGAATGTCCGTTGACAAGCCTGGAGGGCCCACTAACTGTGGAAACGCCTGTCTGGGCCCCAAACAATGACTGTAAGACTGAGGTCCCTCCTAGTGGGAACTGAGACCCCAGGTACTGTCCAACAGATGACCCAGTGGTAGAAGAAACTGCTACAGGACTGCCTCCCACCTTCCCACTTAAAATGCCTGCTCCACTGCTGGCAGCAGCAGAAATGAAGAGATTCTGGCTGGCCATACTGCTGCTGGTCTTCAGCTCCCATTCACGAGAAGCCTTCTGCTTCTGGAGGGCTTGGCGTTGTTCTGAGCCACTTCCTGCCTGGACACCACTGCTGCCTCCACCCCGAGTAACTGCCTCCTGACTTAGGAAAGGGTTGGGGGTCATGTAGCTGGATGATTCCCCATCACTCCCTTTCCTCCCTGTCTGGTGTTTGTGGTCTGAATCAGAGTCTGTGCCCCGGCTTGACCCTCCCATGCCGAACGGAGATCCCCCCTGTCGCAACTCAGAGTTGGGCTGCTTGGGATCAGAAATGGGTGAAAAGGTAGATTTCCACTTGCTGGTAGAGGACAAGGTTGAGCAGGCCTCACTGCATGTGCCGTTTCCACTGCTACAAGATTTTCTGCCTACTGTAATGAGAAAGAAATAAGGTTAGGAATTAAAAACACATATGCTACATATTGTGCAGATAATCAACAATGTCATGAGCATGAGGAAAATTAGCATTTTTTAAACAAAGAGCTAAACTTAAATAAATTTTTTAACTGCTATGAGCACATTTATCAATAAAAAAAAGTTTAAGCAGAGATGTTTGATATTATTGGTTCAGTATAATATTCTGAAATTAGCATACTCATATCTCTCATTCTGCAATGCATTTACTGAAATGTGACTTATACCACACAAAGTTGACTTCTTTTAGCTTCAAGTGGTTCTTAGCAACTAAAATTCAAACAATTACATCATTTTTTCTTACCTCGTTCCCCATCCCCTAGTCTTCCAGGTCCATCTCTGCTCTCCAAGGAAATAGTGGCTATTTTTCTTTCAATTCTAAAAGAAAGAATAAACAAACAAACTCAGCAACAAAACATATTTGTGTCTCATTAAAACACACTACACCACATACCATATTAATTAAAAAAAAAAAAAACATTTATTTTTTGCAGCAAAGGTAACAAGTTGTAATGGAGACCGGTTAACCTACAGCAAGACAGTTCAGGAGGCGAGTTGTTCATTAAAATGATATTAAAAGCCCAATGTTACCGAGAACTTGAACTGTCAGCAGGATATCCAGAGTCTTCATCATCAGAACTGGGGGCTGTCGAGTATCGACCAGTGCCATTGAGCTCCAGAGGGCGCTCCCTCTTCAGTATAGGGGGCTGGTCCAGGTCAGGTCCATTAGGGCTGCGACTTGACTGTTCAGGGGAGGAGATCGCAGAGATTTCTAATGGTTGGTTGATGTTGTTTACCTGTTTAATGAAGGGAACAAAAGACTACTTGTAGTTAACACAGAGACGAGACGGTTGATATAAATGTTACTTTTAATAAAGAGATGTACCCTTTCCTATGACTTAATCAATGATCAATGAAATTTCCTAATCCCAATGTATATTCAGCACAGATCATCGTAACATATCCAACATTTTTTGGCTCACCATGGAGTTAATGTTAAGAGGCGATCCTGAGGAGTGATTGCTGGAGTTAAGTCCAGGAAACGACCTCCTCTTTGGGGATCCGGTGGCCATGACAGCCCCTGCAGAGCAGCGTTTCCTTCTCCCTCTTTTGCGTCCCTCCTGAGAGCCAAGGCTGTGGGAGGAGTGCGATGACGACGTGTGTGTAGGTGTGTGTGTATGCTGTGTGCTAGGGGATTGGTGGTGGTGGTGGTTTCCATAGTTATTGTGGTATCCCTGCTTGCCTGAGTTGCCAGTGTGATGATGGAGGCGTGATCCTACAGCAATGCTGCCCGCACTGCCTGACGAAGAGGAAGACGAGGATGAAGAGGAGGAAGAAGAAAAGAACATTCTCCTCCGCAGTTCACTGTCCTGTAGGTCTATGTCCGATTCCCCTCCTTGATGGTCTGCTCCGTCTTCTGGAAGAATTCTTGGAGGTCCGTCAGCATATTGGAGCACCCCTCCAGTGCTGAGTGGGGGGCTCTGGATGGGACCCCCTCTGCCTATTGGTCCCATCAAAGGAGTGTTGCTGTGTGGAGGTGATGAAGAAGCACCATTTTGGTCCTCGGGATGGGGACCTCCATTCATTAGCCCTGAGCTAGATGAATATCCTGAAGAGATAATCGGTTCATAGTCAGAGAAAGAGAATATGACAAAACTTGCTGGGCTTGACTGGAAGAAGATAAACAGCAGCTTGTTGGGTAATAATGAAAATGATTTGGGGATTTATGAAGTGGGTGTAAGCTTGGTCTTACCATTGGTCTGACTTGCCTGAGACACAGGGCTTGGAGTATTTCTCTAAAATTTAAAGATAAAGATTATAATTAATAAAATGTGCAGAGAATAAACAACAACAAAATAAACTAGAAAAGCAAAAACAACCAAAAAAAAATCCAATGGATTTATGCACGTTTGTCTACAGGTTGAACCAAACTTTCACAAGCCAGGAAAAAATACCATTGATCCTAAACTGGTACTGGTGCTGCAGATTCTGTAGCATGCAAAATATGAAAATACTCACCAGTCGCTCTGCACGACTGGGCAACACCACACTGGCCAGCGGGATGCTAACTGGTAATTTACTTGGGTGGACAGTGCTCAGAGGGATGCTGATAGGAAGGCTAGTGATGCTGTCCCCATGCACAGATGGACTCTTCTCCTTAACAACCTTTTAAAATAGGAAAATAAAGACAAAGTTTAAGTTTAAATTAGTTTCATTTACTGTAAGAGCTGAAACACCTCAGTTATGTTGGGAGATTTGTATTTAGGACCTTTATAAAATTCTGCTCTAACTTTTGAAGGGAACCAATAAAAAGAAGCTAGTATGATGAGAAAACTGCATATTGTTTGTTTTTAAGTTGAACATTGTGTAAACATGTGCTCACATTAATAAGTTTATCTAGCAAACATTTGATGTGTTGCATTTATTCTTACAGTGGCAACAGCAGCAATGTATTGCTGTAAACTCAACATAAATAACAATAAAACATACTTAGTTAAATTAAGATTAAACTGGTCCATTACATTTTTAGTTGATCCATTCAAATAGAAAACAGCCTGTCCCTCAGCACAAACAGCAGCAACAGCCAATGCTGTCTGCTCAGATTATTATTGTAAATGTTCATTACTGTAAAACATTGCTTAAAGGAGAACTTCGCTTTTTTTTAACCTGGGGTCTGTTGTCATCTTTCCTTCCATACATGTGAGTGATGTAG
>JBAMHV010000015.1:17769885-17783445 GCA_037177535.1 Pseudomugil gertrudae | reverse complement strand
CTGTTTCAATGTAAAGCGCTTTGAGCTGTCCTGTACATGAAAGGCGCTATATAAATAAACTTGCCTTGCCTTGCCTACTAGTTAAGTAGTTATCCATCTTTGGTCAAACTTGTTGGACAGTCTTAAGTTAAGAATAAAGTATGACTGCTTCTGTGTGACTGCTTCTGTTTTTTTTTTTTCCTGTTTTGAGACTGTGTGCATCCTAGAAAAACTAAATGCAATGATCACAAATACCATCTAGTGCTATAATCACTTTTTAGCAAGCATATTGCTCCGTCCATCCCTCCCTCCACCCCTTATTCGAGGTCGGGTCGTGGGGGCAGCAGCCTAAGGAGAGAAGCCCAGACTTCCCTCTCGCCAGCCACATTCACCAGCTCATCTGGGGGGAACCCGAGGTGTTCCCAGGCCAGCCGTGAGATGTCGGTCCAGAGTGTCCTGGGTCTCCAAAGGGGCCTCCTCCCACAGGGACCAGGAACATCTCACTAGGGAGGCGTCCAGGAAGCATCCTAACCAGATGCCCGTCTGTGTACCTTTTGGCGTTTTGATATCGAAAAACAAAAAGCGAAAATTCAAACAAAAAACGGTTGGCCAAAAGGTACACGGATCCTCACCTTCTCTCGGAGCTTCAGTTGATTCTTCAATTCTCTTATTAGGACCAGAGCTCAATCTTCTGCGTCTTTGAGCTGCTGCTGCAAACACTGCATCTTCACACCATCCAGATTATTCTTACCTGCCATTGTTCACCTTACTTAAAACGACATGTAGGGAAAAACCGTTAAGCCTACTTCTGGTCTGTTAAAAAAAAAAACAGCACCCTACCGCTTCCTGTTCACTTGGTCAAATGTATTATAACGACAAATAACGTTTACTGTTGGTTGATGGAGCAAAAAAAATCGATGTCCGTCCGAGGCCAAAGTTTATGGAATGAAAATAAGTCACGCAAATGCAGAAAAAGTAATAAAACTAAGAACTGTGTGTGTGCAGGTGGTCTCCAAAGGTCTCTTCTGGTTTACAGGTATGAAAGCCTCATGAGCACAACGGACAGTTGTTTTCAGGAATGTGCATTGTGCACATCTATTGGATATTTTCCTGCATATTAATATTCTACCCCACAGGCAACCAGAGAACTACACTATGAAAATACTCATATTATTATCCTTAACAAAATCTGTCAAGTGTGTTATATAGATATAGATGAATAAGGAACACAAATAAGAAAAGACAAAAAAAAAGGATAAAAAAATCTGATAGATTTAGACTTAACTTTATTGATCCATTTGGGATGACTCCCTTAGGAAAATTAAATAATCAAACACCGAGAATGTATCCGCTTCAAAATGCATTTGTATAAATAATTAACTAAAATATTCAGTGTGACTTAAAGTTAACATGTTTAAAATTCGTGTCGGGCTGAAAAATGTGTATTTTCCTTTATCCCATGTTTGATTGCATACAATATGTTAGCCCTACTATAACCATAACTATGTTTCCATCTGAGTTTTTCTTCATTAAACTCCTGTGAAACTAAAGATTGAACTATTTTCCAAGTCTATGGAAGAAGAGATTCAAACAACAAGGAAAAATCAAATGACATTTATTATTGATGCATTGTTTCTTTTTTGATAAGCAAATCATCTGTTTTTCTTTCAGTCTAAAGAAACTTTACAATATAAAGAAACATACAAAGAACATCTTTATTACCTACACAAGACACCTACGTCCCTAAGACAAGATTCTCAACTATCCTACCATGAAATACAAAGCAAACCCAAAAGACAGACTGCTTCATATTGAATACTGCCATGTTATCACAGAGGACCATGAATGGTACGGGAGAATCACTTATATTCCCCTTCCTTGAATCCCCAACCCTCCTCAAGTCAATATAAGCACCCACCTGACCAGCAAATCTTCCTAATGGTACAGTATTTATACATCACAATAGAAGCACAGAGATGGCCAACAATCAATATACACAGAGGACTGAGAGAGGATCAGCGAGAGCTTCAAACTATACAACGCTATTACAGGAGCGAATAGCAAAGGACACAGTTTTTCCCCCATAAGTATTACTTTTTGATCTCTTAATTTAAAATGAGGTTTTTTGTAAGTATATATATCTTTTTCCATTTCAAAAGTTCCCTTAAATTGATAAAAATCCTTCATATTAAAAACTGTGATAAGAGGTCACGTTTTTTTTGTGAGAAGACGTCCTTTGGAAAACTTACTGTTTTTAAAATCTTATTCTCCAAAACCAACAGTAACGTCTGTGTGCAGTAAAAGGAGGCAGAGGGAGGATGCCACAGTCTGACACTGTCTCTCTTCGTCCTGGCCTCTTTCTGCCTCATCTTCCTCACCACACCAGCCTTTAGAATACAGTCTTCATTCAGTGTTACTGTAGGCTAATCTATACATTAAGCCACTTCACTGTATCCTATAAATTTAGCCACATGAGTCAAATGGTTAGTGCATCCTTTCTCTATGAAAAACATGGATAGTTTTATTTATAATTTACTCTCAGCTGTATTCATTGGTAGTGACTGACATATCAAAACATGTCAATGATATCAAAATGCATTATACAGTATTTACAAAAGAAAAGAAACAAAAAGGTGGGCGAGGTTTGGGGAAAGGACGGGAGGAAAGAAGGGAAGTGTGTGTCACTACATTGAAGGAACACTGGAGAGAGCGATTCCGCGGCCACTGATTGCCAAATCATGGAGATGTCCCTGTCGACGTCTGTGTGCAAACGGTTCACATTGATATCAGGAAACTGACAAGTAAATCACCATCACCCAGTGAGGCTACAACGGTTGCTTAGTTGGTGTTTGTTAGCACACAGCTGTGATGTGAGTGCTGCATCGTGGCGCCATGAGAGATAATTTATACCTTTAAAGGAGCAAAGGAAGTGTTGATAAGGCTGATAGTACAGAACATACAGAAAGACACAAATTAAATAGTACAACATGTAGCTATACTCCTCTTTGTGTGCAGATTCTACGGGCTTTAATTTAAGTTGAATACATTTAAAACAAAAACAACCTGCTGAAAACAAACCCCAGACAGGAAGTGAATCCATTAATGGTTTCCCATTAGTATTCCTCTTCTTTACACTGATGTGGCAGCATGGTCTATGAACCCTGAGGTGCATCACTCTGTTCCCATCATCAGCACCCCTGAGTCCAGCACCCCATCCATCTGGATCTTCCCAACAGAAACGGTTGATTGAAGCTTCACGGAGACCGTTATTCAGTCCGTTTTGTCTGGCAGTGGGTGTATGAGTTTCAAGAGTGTGTCACGAGGTCCCACAAGCTTTCCCGGTCCCAAAGAAGGATGCTGGCCAGATACCAGACTGGAGGAGTACAGTGGTGCCACTGGGAGTCATGAGGGGCAAGGAACCACATTTCAGGATTCACAGACAGCTTGGAAATAACAAATAATAAAACAAGTATAATACAAGCTAAATATGTTGTATTTACAAACAACAAATCCACAAAAGAGACAAGAGGAACCACAAAAATGCTCTCAATCTCTGTTACTGCAGTAGAAAGAGCCACTGTGCTGACAGTGTGTTTATAATGTCAGCAGTGGCATTTTCCAGCAGCAGTAAATGACAGCTGTGGGGTTTGCTTAAGACAAGATAGCTAAACATTATGCATGTGCATCAACAGACACGTTGTACCAGAAGACAGCAACACTCTGAACACCCTACACTTTATATGCATGGCTAGTTCAATCTGAGATAACAAAAACCATTTCAGCATGGAAAATAATCAATTATCCCGATTACACGCCCTTTGAAAACATTTAGGAGGTAAACACACAAACTATGAGCTGAGAGGAAGCTTTACGGAGACGTGATTGAGGTGAGACTGACCGTGACAAAAACAAAATACGAGCAACAAATAAATTCAAATCATGTAAACAGAAAATCATTGTGCATTTCTTGAGTGTGTGCTTATTCTGTCATTGTTGATGCTGCTGCTGAGATAAAAATGTGCCCTTTACAGGAAATCATGACTACATTAGAAGAATTACATCATTTATGAAAATTAGAACAACAATAATATCATCAACAACAAAAAATACAAACAGTAAAAACCATTCTTGCCCTAAAATAACATTATCTGTCCATCTTTTTAGGTTAATCAACCCTGCCACAGAGGGAGAGTTTCTGAATGAGGGTTCTTCCCCCGTGTGAGTCACAAACTGCACGTCCTCATATTATATGATCAGTTTGATATCATGGAGGGGTCATGGTGAGGCGGAGCTGAAGAAAGAGGGACATCTTATTTGCACATGAATCAGACCCAAGTGGGCAGGTTCTCGTTGTGGGACAGACAAGCTTGGGCCGGGCTGGGTCGCTCACTGTTCTTGGGTCCTCCATGAGAAGAGAAGAGGAGATCCTTCCTGCTGCTTGGAGGCTGGTTCAGGCTCTTACACCCATTTTGCAGGCGTTGGGATGTGGGGCCTTGAGGGGAATCCTGCTATCGAGAGGAATCCCAAGGGGCTGCGTGACACAGCACACCATCCATGAGGGAGAGGAGGAGGAGGGGGGGAGGAAGAGTGGAATGCAAGACGCACCGGGGTGGATGAGGAGAGGGAGATTGAGATAAAAGGAGGTGAAAAAGTAAAATAAAAGGGAAAAAAATCACACACTCATCGTCATGTTGGGTGAATACTGTAAAAAGAGAAAAGGGAGAAGAGATAAGCCAAAACTATATTAAATTTGTTATTCTATCCAGTTTTAGATTAAGTTATCTAAACTAAAAGCCATGTCCAGAAAAACAGCCATTTGCAGCAGACATTGCACATTAAAGCTTAATTCAAATATATCACATGCCAGCAAACCAAGCAAGCAGCCAAAGGAGAAATGATAGACATCTTCAAATCACTGTTAATCACGTCATCTCCATGCATTAAAGAATTCATTCTGTCTGAGTTTTTTATACATGCATGCTGTGTTTCAGTGTTCCAGTTAGGCAGAGTGGGTGTATGACAGAGAATGACCTGAATGGCTACATTTAGAACAATTTTAGATGACTCTGTTGCACTAAACCTGGCTTCATTCCCTTCATACAATACATACTGCACAGTATGCTGAAAGCAGAGTGTCACAGAGAAGGGAACGCCTAAATTCTGCAGGACAGTGGCCCTTTACATCCCTGATGTAAAAAGCAAACTCATTTTAAACCTTAAAAAAAAATTTGTGCTCAGACTCTAAAAATACAGGCTAACTTAGAAGTAATCCATTTCCATGGTAACAATCACAGGATATGAAATAAATGATGCTAAAATATCTACAAAACAGTAAATAAATAAAAAACAGAAAAATGCAGATAATTTATTTTCATATGAACTAATGATTGCTTTAATTTAAGTATCTTGTTAATATTTAGCAGAAAATCATTGTTACATTTTTAACATTTACACCTGATGGCCATGAAGAGTCTTTATTTTTAAAATGTATTTATTTATTTTCTCATTTTAGTCACTATCTACATAGTTTTAATTAAGCGACGGAGACAGTTGAGGGTGAATGTGGGTTGGGTGGGGTGTCTGTGTGTTTTATTTGAATTGATTTTATCATGTACAGCATTTTGTGTTGCCAAGGTATGAAAAGTGCTTTATAAATAAAGTTTGATTTGATTTGATTTGATGAAAATGTCCTCGAGTTGAGATTATTTCACTCAAGACAAACACAAACATGACTTGTTGGACAAGTTCATTTTACTACGTGTATCCTCTCAATCCAGACAAAGTTTCTTATTACTTTATAGCACATACTGCATTTATCTGCATGTGCCAACTGAGTCCCAGGTGGATGTTTTAGCAACTTAGATGTCTCTTAAAATAGTCTATTGCTCTGTGGGAGCACTGTGAGCTCAGATGAGTTTAGTGGCTTTAGCATCTTTCTTTATGTATCAAACACGGATCAGAACCGTCAGACAACAGAACCATGCTGAACCACACATGTGGAGCTGCATCCTGTTCTCGCAATCTGGAAACTTGCAGACATATTTTGTCTGGTTTGCTGCAACCTTGCCAGGATAAACACAGTTAACAGCTCTGCATACCCAGAAGAATACATCAGTGATTAGGTCAGCCGGCAAATAGCCTGCACAACAGTATCTATCCATCAGCACCCTGCAAGAGCTGCAGATCACACCTCATTTCAGACCAAGTGATCCAGGACTGAAGATATGACTCTTATACACTCCACATCCTTATAAAAATATAAATACTGTTCTCGTCCACTTCAGAAGCTGTATTTATATGAAACTTTGCAACTGCTCCTATAACAGTATCCTGTTACTGTGCAGACATTTTTTACATAGTTAAAAAAAAAACTTGCAAACCAAAACTTCACAATTAAAAATCTGACGTAACCTTTCAGCAAAATCAACTATAAAAAAAAACCAAAACAGGAAATTAACTCCTACTATGTTCACTCATCTCTACTGTCTCTGAACCACCTACCATCAGCAACATCTGGCTTCAGCATGCTGAGCAGCTCTGACTGGTTTGGATAGTTTCCTTACACTTACACCCATTTCTGTTCCCTCCGATCACTCCTTTCTAGGTTTACTTTCTATGTATCAAACATTCTCAGCCAGGTTCTTATTTTGGGAATTCTTCAGAGACAACCAACCTGCCATCACAACCAGCTGGAACAAAGCCATCTACTGGGTTTCAGTGCTTTATTAGTGGATGGTTTAATGCGATCCGTTTTATATGACACTCACACTGTCACTTTGGAATGGGTTTAAAAAGTTGCCTGCCATCTCGCTGTCGTCTCGCGGAGTGCCGGGAGGATTGTTCATGCCCGCCATATTATTGGGAGAATTCTGCAACACCAGTGAAAGAACAAATAGGAATGAAGGACGCTTAGAGACAAAGAACGACGCTGACATCTAAGTAGAAAGTGAGTTCTACCTTTGGCAACCCATCCATGTCACTGGAGCCTGTGAGCAGACATAGAAGGAAATATAAAACAGTCATTGACATGAACTTATCTGCAGCACCCTGCTGATATAATTCAGTGCCAGTTTCAAGTGGAAGCGATCTTTCCTCTCACAACTAATGGCTTTTAATGAAGCTATTTGTTTTCAGATACAGATGAGCAATAACTTCACACATCTACAGGATCAATTGGACTGCTCACTGCCCCACTAATCTTTCCTAAACATTGATCAATACGAGGCTGAAAGTGAACACTTCCTCATTCTGCCATAAGAGGGCAGCGTTACTTTACTTAAAAGTCTGATCAACTAAATAGGTTTCTGGAAATATACAAGAAGCTCCTGCTTCATAAGATGTGACTCACCTAACGACCCGTTCATATGATGCTGCTCCATAGAACCCATTCCACCCATTGGCCCATCAGGTCCCGGTCCCATTGGGAACTAAAGGAAAACAGACAAGTTCTTTTCATTTATATTATCACTCTGACATCTACCAAATGTCCTACTGTTGGACATTTCTGTTTTTGTGACACAAACTGTTAACCGGCTTAACAAAACAAAACGATTGGAGGAAATGTTGAAGCGAACCGGTTCTCACATTGGGTCTGTTCACACCAGGACCGATGGGGTTCATCATTGTGTAGATGTTTTCACTTGAATTTGTTGAATCTGGAAAAACAGAGCAGTTGCATCGCATTACTTTACCGTATCTGTCAGGTGTCACATCAACAAGTTAGGAACGAGCATTTAAATAAGGCAGAAGTGAGGGGAAAAGGCTTCCCTGTATGTGACATCGCAATAAAACGTTTCTAACTGCATCACACAAGCAGAGCCAGAATGTAAACCTGTCGTTCATTTAGTCCACATCCTGCTCCCTGAATAGAACGTACCCCTGTTTCTGTTTCAGTTACAGACACCTTGACAACAGGTAAATGATGTGACTTCTCTTTGTGTCTTTTCTGAGACATTTAGAAGGATGAGGTGACCTCGCTCTGACATTACAGGGTGGCATGTTAGAAACCAGACAGAGTATCCAGTATGCAGAAAGTGGGGGAGAAACCTCATCATTGTTCCTGTTTTGTTATTGTGACTGGAGGGGGGCAGTTGCAGGAATTGTGTGCATATATGTGTGTGATGGCACACTTTTGGCAGCTGCAGGGGAAGAAGTTTTCCCTCCCTCTCTGTAGGTGTGATCAGCGCTGTGTAAAGGTACACAACCGAGGAACGCATATAAATAATAAATGCTGGGCATGAAAAGAGGTTCTCCATAGGCCAACAGGAACAGGAGCAGCGGCAGGATACCGCTCATAGTGTTTTGTTCTCAGACAATCCACACTTTATTGATGGGTCAAAGCTGAGATGCTGATTGTACATTGACATGCCTCTCTTTCCTTTCAGCACAGCTGTCGATGATGAAATACAGCCAACAATGCTGGAATATTTCTCAGCACATATCTATTGGGAGATGGGGAGTAAAAAAATGCCCTTATGAAGCAAATATAAGACCTATGGAAAGCACATCCAGTGTCATTATTTTAAATTAGATCCTTTTCTCAGCATTTTATAAAGAATTAGGAGCATCTGACTGGTGTGATGTTTGTTAAGCAAACTGGGTGCTGGATAAAAGAAGAAATCAAAAGACCATGTGGAGCAGGAAACTCACCTCCAGGGCTAGGCATGATGGGAGTTCCTGGTGGGCCGCCTCCCCCTGGAGGGCCCTGAAGGGTGAGAGCAAGGAAGGAGACATGTGAGTGCTGTGCATCTGGATGGCAGCATGTCTGTTAGAAAGCGCAGCTTGACACGTAATTTATGGCCCACGGTTAAACACAAGTTCATGACGGGACACTTACCACATAGTTGCCTGGAGATGAAGATGAATAAGCTATCTGTGGAGAAAACAAGGGAAAGAAATATGAAGCACAGCTATCATTCAGTCATAATGGATGGAAGATTTGGGAGAGTGCAACTTACTGAGTTGGTGTTGGGGTTCGGCCATGGACCTCTTCCACCAGGACCCCTGGAACAACCAACAAGAAGGATGAAGAGTTGAAAAGATTTCTGTAATATAATATACCACAATCTCATGCCGCACAAAAAGATTTATCACCTCAAGTGTATATTTAGTTATTTTATATTTATATTTTTACCGTATAACCTCTAAACAGCCATGCACACATTAAACATAATAAACCTTTCTAAACCCAACTTGTTCTGCTAACAGGAACTTCTGCCTCTATACGTTTGCCAGGTTGGAGCTCGAGGACTTGCTGGATTCCTTTCTGTGATATGTACGTTTCTGCTAAGTATTTGTGACTCGTATTTAAAAGATGCTATACGAAAAAAATCATGTAAATAAACCTGGAGCCATTTGGTTCTTATTTGCATGCTTTTTTGCATTTTTACATAGAATTTTTATGACATGATCATGTCACGTCATCAATTTTTAACATGATCTAGATTAAATTTTATGATATGATTATATTTGTACACTTCATTTGTCTTCATGAAATCAAACCCAAGCTCTCTGTGCCAGTCATGAAGCTACATCCCAGCTACTTCACATCGATCTTCAGCAAAAATTTAGAAAAAAACTGTTTGTTCTGAACAAAGTTTCAAAGTCTTTTACACCATGCTATAAAGCACTCATTTATACAGCTGAAACTTTTTACTAAAGGGTTAAATTAGACTTAAAAACATAAATATGCTTAGAAGGTTTTGCTTCAGTATACTAACATGTTCATGCCGGGCATCCCGGGCCCCATGGAGTTTGGAGGAGGCCTCATTCCTCCGCCGTAGTTCTGGACAAAGAGATGGACACACGATCAGTAATGAATCTCCCACCTGCTCAGTCTACATCTTAATGAGGATCAGAGGTGATCATTTCTCCCACTAACTTGCATTTAATTCCGTTCATGTATATGTGTGTATGTGCTGGTTGGCCTGGGCTGTGTGTGAATGCAGACTGCTGTGTGTGTCTGTGTGGGTTTCAATGCATCTGTGCTTCTCCCTCTGCGTTTGCATGTATGTTGTCATGGCTGCTCAGCGGGTGAGTTTGGCTGTCGATATATGTGTGGATTTGATTCTGTCTGTGTGTGAGAGTGAGTGAGTGGAGGGGCAGGCCACAGAGATGCTCCACTTGGAGGAAGAGTTTTGTTCAGCAGACGATTACACTTGTTAAGCAGATGCTGCACCAGCTGCTGAAGCATTCGCTGCCAAAGTCACCGAGCCAGAGTGGCAGTGAGAGAAGCCGAAGGGCACAGGGAGAGTGTGTGTGTGTGTCTTTGAATGAGGTGATGCTGCAGTCTGCAGGCTGCAGAGTGGAGCAGCTGCCTGTTAATGGTTATTTAAAAAAAATACTATTGTGCATCTTAAGCACTACGTCACGTCACATTAGCAAAAATGAAAGCGATAAAAAGGAAACAGCTGATTTTTGTGAGTAAAATGTACTGCTGGCGACTTGTTCATTTCAGTCTGAGTATTCTGCCTCTGTTTGTCTACGGTTACGGCAGTAAGCAAGCAGGAATTAACATGCAGAAAGGGTGTTAGCAGTGGATGAGCTCTGGTCAGAGCTAAGATAATCATCAGTGTGCTTCTGACATTTAAAGGAAATTTATGAGGCTGACCGAACCAAAATATCTCTTTAGCAGCACAGGGAAATTATGTGCACACTGTTTATAGGCTGCTGCTTTGATAATACAGCTGTATTTATGGAAGCCTCTTAATGAAGAGCAACCAAACATTGTGCTCAATCGTAAAAACTGACAATCAAGAACCAAATGTGGCAGCAACACAGTGGCAAAGGATCGGTAGTGTGCAGATGAATGATACAATCCCATGTCACAACCTGTTTTAGCAACATTTTAGGCTTTGCTCCACAAAAATTAGAAGGATTTTTTAATGCATTACAGCCTACCTGTGGGCCCATGCCTCCCATGCCTCTTGGGGGATTCATTCTCATTGGGCCTCCCATGTTTGGGTGTCCTGTTGTGAAACACAGGAAGTAAGATGGAAGTCGTTTAGATCAAGAATAATTCTGTTAATATAACAGAAAATGTTCACATTCATATGCAAGGTGAAAGGATTCTCAGTACCTTGAGGTCTGGTGGGGTCCAGGCTGTTGGGAAGCAGGGGCTGTGATCCGGGAATGCTCCCAGGAGGCTGATTTGGCATACGGAGGGAAGGTCTGGGGCCACCTGGATATCGTGGAGACATGAATGGCTGCAGGAAAGACAGAAAGGACACTGATTATCATCTTTGATTTCAGGATTATCACAAGCATTTCAAACGTTTACACAAGCAAGGAGAATAATCTGGTTTCAAAAGATCAAGGAGTAGGCAAAACCCAGCCATGACCTTAAGGGAAAACATGCTGTTTTAGAACCTGGATCCGGTTCATGTACGTCAAGTTTTGATAAAGAGATACAGAAAGCAAAAGCAATGTAGAAAAGACTAAATAATTCAGTGCTATTAATTGTTTAAATGTTTTTATTCCTTTATTTGCTTCTCCATATTGCCACATTTCACAGAACATCATCTGCTTTCTGGATGTTTTGCAGGTTTGTACTTTCCCTCCGTTCATTGCAAAATCCAAAAGCTCTGTACAATACACTGCATCTGTAAAGTGAGAACATACTGAGCATATTTATTCATAGACATTTCTGTAAGAAATGAATACAGCTAAACTTCTCCCACTGTTGTCCGTGGACACAAAAATGGAGATGAAATGACCAAACTGCATGTGTGAGGAAAGTCACGTAGCAGTGTGCATGTCTCAGCATGCTGCAGCCATTATCAGCTCAGTGCATTATATATAATTTCACAAGCTAGTTTAATAACATCACATTTCACCCCACACCCGCTCCTTGGTTGATGTTTGCATGGGTTACTTCTTCCATCAGAATATCTGTTGGACTTTTAGCCAAATGCTATCATTTAAATTTTATCTCAGTAAATGTTTTTTTTTCTTATATGTGCCATTCAGCTGCCTTTCAGAAGCATAAATACTGATCTCCATAAATCACTTCTATGTTGCAAAGTCAGGTGGGACATTTTAAAAACTTGGCTTACAATAAGTGACCAGATTTTACTCTTGTGTGCCAGCAGAGGGAAGCATTGTGTTAGGAAATAATGAACAGTTGTGGCTGTGCTACAATTCTCCGGAAGGAGGGCCTGTCATTACTTCTTGGAAAGTAAGACCTCAAGGGGTAAAAGCCATTAGGATAAAGGTAAAGGAGAGAGATAAGTCAGTGGTACAGGATAGAAATTTGGACTGGAAGAGCAATATTAACATCTGAGAGCAGAAAAAATACAGGAAATTTCAAACAATATAACATAAAAGCAACACAGGCTCACACAGAACTTTTACATATTGAAAGTCTTTATTTTGTACAGCTACAAATGTGCTGGGCAATTTCCCGCCAACTTCGTTTTAACCATGAAGAAGCAATCTGCCAGTGTGGTGTGATGCAGAGCAGAAACTTCCCTGTATGTTTCAGCAGAAGAGGCTGGCTGGGACACGCACGCAGAGCCAGCACACAACTTAGTGAATAATGTAAAGCATCACAGACAGATGGTTTGCAGAATTACCTATGAGAGTACACTGCTGCAGTTACAAATACCCACGTGCAGCGAGCCATTTTTCAGTGTCAGATAAAAAGAATTAGTTTTAAACTCAATCCAACTTTTTTAGTGTCAAGGGGAAACATGCTGATTTGAAAGCTGATTGGATAAGAGGTGTGTGTTTTGGTCATGGAGCATGAGCAGCAGAATCGTGTTCATATTGTCGCACTGACAACACAAATACAACAGAAGATTACATCCATTGGTAATTATATACTGCATGTTTTGTGTGGCATGACTATAAATATATATATATATATATATATACATACATATATATGTGTGTGTGTGTGTGTGTGTTTGGGGCGAGGACCTATACAATTACAATTAGTGATAAAGGGGAGGACTGACTTACTACTGTTTTCTTTCCCTCTTTCCTTTGACTGTGTTGCGGTAGGTTTGTGCACGAAGAGCAGCACATTGTCAGCCTGTGCTGCAATATTAATGGTCTATTGATGGACTATGGGATGGTGAGTGCTCGGCTGAGGGAGAGAAGAGGCCCTCCAGATGCACCTCCGCTTCTTACAGCTGGGCCAACACAGCTAAATTATTCATTCAATCCACCATGGTGGATGCTGTCTGTCCTGCCTGCACAGCCTGGAACCTGCACACTGTTTGTATACTGCTATTATGTTAAACTAGTAGTGAGAGAAAATGGAAGTAACTGGTTCTGTCTTACCTGACCATGAGGACCCATCATGGGATTGCTCGGGTTGTGTGGGGGAGGTTGTGTGTGGGGGGAAGGCTGAGATCCTGGTGGACCCTGTGGACGAAAAGATATGAATTTGTGAGTAAAAGGTTGTTCAAAGGTTTGAAAAACTGCTGCACGGTGGGGCAGTTTGTTAGCACCGTGGCCTCAGAGTAAGAAGGTTGCCGGTTTGAGCCTCGGCTGGGGCAGGGGTCCAACCAGGAACCTTTCTGTGTGGAGTTTGCATGTTCTCCCTGTGTTAGCGTGGGTTCTCCCCGTGTTAGCGTG
>JBAMHV010000015.1:17743493-17758006 GCA_037177535.1 Pseudomugil gertrudae | reverse complement strand
GCTAACACGGAGAGAACCCACGCTAACACGGAGAGAACATGCAAACTCCACACAGAAAGATTCCTGGTTGGACCCCCCTCCCCAACCGAGGCTCGAACTGGCAACCTTCTTGCTGTGAGGCCACAGTGCTAACCAACTGCTCCACTGTGCAGCAGGGATCAACTAAATGTAATTAATTAATGCATAAAGATTAGATTCCTTATACATGCGTATAGCCCCATAAGATGTTAGTGTGACAAGTGGCAGTTGCATGTTTTCCTTCAGAACAAGACAATTCACAGAGGGGTTCAAATGCATTATGGGAAATGTATTTTGTAAAAGATGTTCACTGTATGATGTTGCACCAGGTTTGAACCCTTAAAACGTAGACCCATGAAAACTGGTAAGAAAAGTCAGTCTTTTTAATATGAGGTCTTTATTTGGACTCATATTTACTGCATCGTTACTGTTTATCATCATATGATAGGTCTAAATTATTCTTCCTGGTATCTATTAGTGGACAGAGGACAGGTATCAGATTGTTTCAACAGGACTTTGAGTGAAGTTTTTACCATATTAAATCTGTCTCGTTGGGTTTTACAAGGTTAAATCAATTAAAATGTTTGTTTTTTTCTTAAATTGGACAAATTAAAACACCTGCATATGAACATTTAGCTTCTAAGCTTGTAAATGATGAGAGGCTGCCGGATTTTTCTAAAAGATTTTTTATGAATTCAAACATCAAATTCTTCTTTCACCTTTGGCCATTTTTGTAAATACAAAGGTAGTTTCAAAAGTGTTTTCTGTGGGATTGCTGGAAGGAAGTGAGCGAGTTCTTCCCCAGCCGATGAGAGGAAAGATGAAGCTACAAAAACCAGAAAACAAACGTTTCTTATTCTAAAAGAACTATTACCACTTCCATATGTTATGCTTTAGAAAACGCATCATATAAGTGCAAACAGGATGGATAAGAAGCATCTGACAGCATATCAGGGGTTAACAACCTGACAAACCCGGGACATATGGGACAGTAGCAGAGACAGAGAAGAGAACACATCTGGACAGGGATTAGGACAGCTAAAGAGACAGAAAGATAGGCTTAACATCAGCTAAGTGAAGGGGGGAGTGATAGCTGGAGGTGAATGTGGCGGCTAGTTAAGAGATGACGTCACACGAAGCTTTCTTACTTGAAAGAAGCCCGGGGGCATGGGTCCTCCCGGCATGCCATCGTTGGGTGGCATGTTGCCCATCACTGGACTGGGAGCTGCGGCCGCACTCTAAAAACACAGAAAGGAAAAGTTCTCTCAGAATTCCTCATAAGCAACACAATGCTTCAGCACAAAGGAGATAAAGTAATCATGTGTTTGTCAAAATACTCAGCAAAAAAGAAGTGATTTGTTGTGAGACTTCTGACCCTGATAGCATTCCTTCTGAAGCAAATGGAGCAATTACAGATATCTGATGAGCACATGATTAGCTGGCATGCTAACAAATCATTTTGACAAACAAAACAAACTGCAGGCGTTGTGGCGTGGTGGCAGCATCGTGGTTTCTGTGTCATTTCAGCAAACAAGTCAGCAACAAACCACCAAACTAACTTTAAAATAGGACACAAATCTGTCAGTTAGTGAGAGGGTCACTCTCACACACACACACACACACACACACACACACACGGCTGTGTGAAAGTACTGAAGTTCTTCCTTGAGCCCTTCTCATCACTTTGGTGGATTTAGCTCAACTCCTGGCACTGTTTTGGTTGATTGATGTATAATGTAAAAATGTAAATCGGAGTTCTAATCTTTGATTTATGCAGCAGCCCTTCCTTCTGCATGCAGCCCCTGCTTCAACGTGGCCTCTAAATATATTTCTGGCTATATTTCCTTCATCTTTCCCCTCAATTATAATGATTTTCAACATAGAAAAGAAGACAGATGTGACACTCGCTGCTCTGGCTTTCTTCAGAGGCGGCGAGGCTGACAGTCGGTGTTCGGTCATGACTGCTTTGTCAGAGTTTGACATTCACACTTGACCAGTGCAACACGTGGAAGAACAAGAAAATTATTCTGACACATGATTTTGAGGCCGACTGTGAAGGATGTTCCCAATGCTCTCGTACAAGTGTGTATAAGCGACCCATGTTTATGGTTTCCCGACAACAGACCTTGATGTCACACTCAGAAGGTTGGGGAAGATAGATGGGCATTAAAACATATTTGTCAGCCAGTCATCATGATTATCATTATTTTACCATGGCAACCACCTAACATGTTCCTAAACTTAACCAAAAGGAATTAATTGGTCAAAGTTAACCTTTAACATCAGGGTGGTAGAACAGAAACCTCCCAAATGAGACATTGTGACAATAGTATCCTTATTCCCATTTCATCAATCATCCCCCCCACACACACAAACACACACACACACACACACTCCTAGATCTTACTGCCATTGCAAACAATCTCCTCATGCTCTGGTTGACCTGCACGACACAGGCGCTAAATAACAGGTTCAGGGGCCACGAGGCAGAACACACACACACACACACATGCTGGTGAGAAAGTAAATCTGCAGGACTCTGAGCAAAACATAAGCCTCTCACAGGCTCTGATGTGAGTCAAAAACAACTGAAAGGAGAAAGATCAAAACAGCTGGCAAATATGAGAGTAAAAGGAGGAGAGAGGGAGTGATGGAGAGTCTTCTGAAGGGGCGGTGAGAGGTCAGACAGTGGAAAAACAGCCTGTTAAAGATGCTTCTGCATGACTCTGAGGTCAGAGTGTGAAGGCTTTTTGTTCCGTTCAGCCACAGCAGTGGGCAAGCACGAGGAGTGCACCTGAGCAAAGGTAAAAGAGGAAACAACAAACTCTGCCTACTCTAAATTAAATTTGGATTTGCCTGAAAGGCTTTTCACCAAAAGTGAACCTTGCCTAAATGAGGGTTAAGGATTATTTTCTGTCTTTTTTCTGCGTCTTGGTGGATTGGCCAGCATCCTAACCAGGTTGTTCTTTTTATATTGCTTCTCCATTATCTTTTTTAATCTGGCAAGCTTGTGGACGGATAAACTTTCGTTTCCAACAATTTCACACTAAACCCCGGACCAGAGCTAGGCTGCCCAATATGCACCCAAAGTGGATTGTGGGCTTTTCCTGCTGATCTCAGTGTGTATGGGAGATAGTATTCACTGCAACATTAACATTGTGAAAATGAGATGCTCTGTTTTTCAGAAGTTACTGCTTAATTTTGACTCCCTTGTTAAGTCCCACATTGTCATATTTGGGAGGATTTTTGCACAGTATCAGCTTTTTCTTCTGCAGAGGAGGATCCCAACATAAATGCAACATGTAAAACCAGCTTCATGCATGGAAACACTGTTTTAAAAAATGTTTTGGTATCAAATAAACAGGAAATTAAGGCTTTTTGGGAGGTTTCTTTTACCCGTTTGCAGCCAGTGCACCTGTTCAGAACCTTAACACTTGGATAGATTCAGAATAATAACAGATACCTGCACATGGTACATGCAGTTAACAGCGGCAGTGTCTCTGAGAGCATTAAGAGGTCAGCAGGAGCCAAAAGACAAAAGAGGATGAGAAAGAAAATGAAGAAGACAACAAAGTAAAAGCCAGCGAAGAAAGCAAAAAGAAGCTTGTATGGGTGTCAGAGAATCTTAGGAGGATGTAGAAGGGTGTATGGAAAAGGTGGTGCTGGCATGGGATTACGTGTGGGAAGCAAGTGTGTGTGTGTGTGTGGCTGGCTGGTTCAGCCAACCAACGAAGCTCCACAGTACTCAGGTGAAGCAGCAGCAAAAGGCCCCTTCTCCTAGTTGCCATGACAACCCCGACCTCAGTTCCTGCTCTCCAGTGCCCATTAAAACCCTCCGGCCGTCAATCATCAGCATGGCCAGGGAGCAGAAAGCGAGAGAGAGAGAGAGAGAGAGAAATTAGAGAAGGAGAAAGAAGAAAGAAGCAGTACGATACAGAGTTTAAAGCAGCCTGTGGCTTTTGATAGCTGCTCTGTTTGTCACAGCTATCTCCTTTTTTCTCTCCCTGCACACAAACAAACCTGACACACAATACATGCACAGTGTTTAACTCACACACACATCACTCTCCTTTAGCTTAGTCTGTGTGCACCTCCACAAAGCAATCTTCTAATAATCAGAGCCACATCTCATGACGTTGTTTCATCATATTATCTTTTCAAAGCAATTTCCAAACAAGCTTTCTCCACTCAGCATCCATTTTAACTAATGATCCACCTTGATTGCTATTCAACGTCCATCTATGGCTCCTCCTTATCACAAAAGTGTGCTTGAAATCAGTTAGGAATTCAGTATTATGAAACTTTCAGTCTGTTTTTTTACTTTACTTACATCCATAGGATTAAATCTGCCTCTGTTTAAAGTATTGGTGTCAAACATTCCTATTTGCTTTATTGCTAAAAATTGGATCTGATGAGCAAAATAAAATTAAAGACAAAGCCAGCAAAATGCCGGAGAGAGGCATTAAGAAGTCAATGCCCCAAATGAGCATTTTTACCTTGGAGTTACATCCTTTATCCAAACAAGCTTTATCCAACCTGTTTGCTAACACAGATAAGTTGAGGAGAGAAGAGCCTGGTAGCAGGAGACAAAAGTGATCAGGCATAAGGGAGCGGTGAATGATGGAGGCAGGACCGACCTCTGTATTCACAGGCAAAGGTATGAGATCACAGATGAGCCATTTATTCCGCATAAAAGAACTATTTTCAGAGTAAAAATATGTAAACATGCTATTTTCATGCACAGAGATGAGCTTTTAGGGGTTTAATAAATGCCTCGGGGGGAGTTTAAAAGAGCAAATGAGCACATCTCCAAATGTATGTGTTTTTTTTTTTTTTGCATGAGGAGGAGCTCTAAGAGCCAACTTGTGTTGCAACTCTGCATGGTGAGATCCTATGCACGCCCTTGCTTTATTTAGGATTGTTTGTGTTTACTGATGAGGCACTGAGCATCATCAGTAATAAATAAGAGGGCTCAGAACATAAGTCACAATAAGATATATACAAATGAACACTTGCAAGTCAAAATCATGGCAAACTTTCTTCTCCTCCCTTTTTCTTCCAGCATCAGTGAGGCACTGTTCTGGGACACGTAGAGTGTTTGATAATTTACTCTAACAGAAGGGGCTCTGCTCTGTTTTGGCTCCTGGTTGGGATCCTCTTTAGCTCCACACTGGAAGCTGGCAGCAGCCCACAGAGGCTGAGTGAGCGGCTCTATCTGTCCGGTCATCAGACCTCGGCTTGCGGGGGGTAATGGATCTGCTGTTATCTGGATCCAAACAAGCAGGCCAACACACTGCTACCTACTGGCTACATCAACACTGATACCAACCTGCTAGTGTTTGTGTGAATGGATATGTGCTCTGTGTTTCTTTGAGGTTGCAAAGGATCAGCCTGACCTTACCAGACAAACAAAGAAACATGTTCCCAACCACACAGAAATGTCCGCGTTGACATCCTAAAGGCCCTCAACACAAGGTTAAGACATGCAGGTTCAAGAGTTCAATCCAGCTCTTCTATGACCTTAGAGAAAAGCTGCTGTTTGTCTCTGCAGCATCCTTGTTTTTTCTGCACCACAGCTGCACAAAAACGCTACAAACTGCCTAAAACATTAATGTACAGAACATGTCCTTGGTGCGCAAATACGATAATAAAAAGCTTAATCAGAAAAAAGAAAAAAGTACTTCCTGGTAAACTGATGTCTGTGCTGGAAAAAACAAGGTTGTTTATTAATGGAAGTGTTTCACGCTTGGATGAATGCTCCATTGTGTGTATACATGCAGTTTCCGTGGCTTGAGCACTGATTTTCAAATGCTACTTTCTTCTAGCCTGCAGCGTTTTGTGAAAATCAAACCAGGAATTAGTCGTCAAGCTGCTCCTTACTGTCATTGCCATCAAACTCTCCTCCAAGCTTTCTCGTTTGTCCTCCTTCTCCTCCTCTTTCCCCAGCTTCAAGTGCTCCAATAAGTCTGTCAGTGAAGTCAACTCTATAAAGATTAGCGGAGAGGCAGGAGTGTGTAAGCAGGGCTGCCAGCCGACAGACGTATTCAATCGATGGAAGACGGAGAGCTGCCGGGCTGCTCTGCCAGGAACCCCGCTCCCAACCCACCGACATGGAAATGCCCTCAATGGCAGGAGCCGTTCTCTGTGCAGGCATGCACACACATCACAGGTATGCAGAAGAATGTGCACACACACAGAGAGGTGCAGGGTAGGCACTGAGGCGCATGGCATGTACCACACACACAAGTATGCACATATGCTGCTGGCTTCCCATAGCTCCAACAGCTGTTATGTCAATCAGGTGAATTAATTACCGGTAAACAAATCTGCATGGGATCCCCCCACAGAACACACTTAAACAAACACACACATACACGACCCTCTTCCTCAAGACGCCTCTGTCTCTAAAGCGTCTTTCTTCTAACATCAGGGCCCCAGGAGCCTGGAGCTGCCTCCCAGCTACAGAGGCACAGCTCTGAGCTGGAAGCCCAGAGGGAAGACACTAAGGCTGTGGGAACGAGGCTTGCTCTTCCCCCTTTGCGGCTCCAGAGCACCGCCACTGACGCCCACTGCTGCCTCTCAGGCTAACCAATCAACCAATAGAAATGCACGAAAGCTACCTGACAGGAAGGAAAAGAAATATAATATGAATACAAACACAGACATAGTTCATTGCTTTACTACAAAGCTATAAGCTAATCAATACAATAAATGATAATGAACACAATAGTATTATACAGCGCTTGTATAACATTTTAAATAACGTCGTAGCCTGGAGGATACGACTGTCTCACCCCTGCTTCTCCTCCACTATGTAATCAAAAGTGACATTAATATGCATAAACTAAAAAAAGAAAACACACACACATCATTGTGGAGTAATTTTATAGCTGACCTCCTGATTTGCACACACTCTTGTAACCTCCACACACACACACACACACACAGCCATACAGTGTACACTCATCCAGGAGCCTTTATAGGCCATGTTGGTGGTTAATGACTAAAGCTTGGTGATGGCCTGCTGCTCTCTTTAGTGACCCTTTCTAACACAGGTCCCCCTGCTGGTGTTTCTCTTTAATTAACACACACACACAGATATGCATCCCCTTTCCACCCTCCACCTGTGACCTTTCACTCCAACATCAGACAGTTGGGGTTGGGTGGGAAAGACGACCACAGGACGGGGTGTGTCGATGATGCTCGTCCACAGGCAAGCATGTACATGCAGACACTGAAAGAAACAGGCAATCCTACACATGGACAATGCTAGATGCCTAAGTGAGGATTATTAATGTTGCTAATTAGGGGATAATAAAATGCTTGGAGCTTGGAGATGAAACCTAATGTGAAGAAAACAAGTCAAATGAAAGGCGTGCAAGCTTTTGTCAATGCAGAAGCGGGACAGAGATAGGAAAAATGATTTTATCATGCACTGCCTCCCGTCCTCTGGTGTCTCGCTCCTATTCACAGACTCTAGATGCTCAGCTCGGCAGGTCACAGAGGGTGCAATCAGGGGCGTGCAGGTAGATCATCCCTGAAAGGCCACTTCACAGGTGATGACACACACAAACAAGTGCAGTCACCCACAAACACTTTTGGCAGTTGTAAAAGCAGTAAGTGTTGATGTATGCTCCATTCCCGAGTGTGTTGCATTGTTTTCCTTGTAGCTAGAATGTAAATAAATGTTCAGCAGCGTAACACATCAGCCGCGTCAGATGTTTTATGTCAGTACCTCAGAAACCAGGAGCGAGACTGTCTTTCATCCGCTGCCCTTTTACACCAACGTTCAACAATAATATAGAGAGAAATCTGTCATAAAAGAGTGTGAGGCACTCCAGCTTCCACAAACCAGAAAGTAACACAGCCAAAAGAGCAAAAAGGCCAAATGCTTGCTTTTTTCAGCCACAAAACCTCAACCATCACTTTTAACTCTTCCACCTACGATAAAGAACTGCAATAGCAAATCAACAGGTTCACAACTGCTGCCTGAGTTTTGTAGAGATTAAATGTCTCAGAGAAGCCGTTAGAAACAGAAAATCATAAAAAAGAGCATCAGATCGTTTTAATGTAGCTTTTTTCTTTAAGATTTATGCATACTATAAATACCTAATATGCTATAAAATACCTGCTAAAGTTCATGAACAGCTGTAGTGGGTATGTGTTCTGCACACTGACATTTAGGGTGCAAGACTCTGACATTTACATATCTGCTCGTTTATTTTCTGAATGTTCAGCCACGCTCATGTTCGCACATAATGCAGACTATTCAAACAACTAGCAAGCAAACGCAAAACACTTTTATTACCACCTACTGTTAACGCAATTCTGGGATTGCAAACAGGTGCTATTTCATTTCCCCTCTTTAGGAGCAAAACTGAAAACGAAGAATTAAAATAGTAAATGAGAAGAACCGACTTTTTCAACAGCTTCTTGAAGATGTTAAAATGTGTTTTTTAAAAGCCAGTAAAAGATGAATACCATGGAGTTTGTTGTTCAGTTGAATCCTTAAAGCATCTTTGGAAAATAACGTTTAGGAATAAGATTTTTTTATTTGTCTTTTTCAGTTAATTTAGAAACATTTAAAGCAAATTTCAAATAATACTTCCTTATTTATTTTATGTAACAAGTATTGTTTCCCTAAGGACATCACATCTATAATACACAGTATATATAAGTTTGTTAAATAGAAAACAATGGGATGTAAATACAGTTTATGTCCAGATTCACTGGTAACTTAAATGCAGATTAGGTCCAGTTTAACATTATGCAGTGGTGAATACCCAAATGGACCTGTGATGTTCAGTTTGGAGTGTTAAGATGAATCCAGGTCTGATTGTCTCATTTTTGTACTTGTGAGATGAACAGCAATGAAGTTACTGTTTGGGTGCATTAAGATAATGTGTGTGTGCATGTGCTGGGGGTCATTTTGCTATAAAACATCACAGCATCCTCTGTGGAAGTCTGGCTGGGGACAAAAATAACAAATAAATAATATAAACAAAAAGTAAACTGAGAAATACTTCAATGAAACTTTTAATTGAATATAAAAGCTATGAAGAGAAATATGTTCAAAGTTGCTGTTCATGCATCGTGCAGCTTATCTAACCTATAGTCTTTACAGTTGCTTACTGCTGGAATCTGTTGCAGCTCAGACTTTGCCCAGATTTGATGATAAAACAGAACACCTTTTTTTCAGCCAGACCTCCTGCGGGACTATTAAAAATGAAAAGAGTCTCTGGCAACCTTGTTAGCAATATCTACCTCCTTATTCTTTGGCATTCTTTCATATTCTTGTGCTTATTTCTTCTTTTCTCTCATGTTACACTCACACAACTGGGTTTTATTTCTGCAGAGCTGGGAAGGTGCAAGATGAAAAGGAGAAGGAAGTGCTGGTGCTGTATACCATGAACATAAAAAAAGCAGCGAGAGGTAGACATTCCAGACGTCTTTAGCTTGAAACACTGAAAGAAAAACCATATAATGTTCTGCATAACGTGCTGTTAGAAAAAAATATGAGTTGAGTAAAGAGAGGGATAAGTCCAGTCTTGCAGCGTCTGGCTTAGTGCTCCTGTGTTCTGCTGCAGGAATCGCCTGCACATTTGGCATTCAGTGCAAATTCACACCCATCCTCTGAGCTGAAACTCTGCATCTCATGGTTATGTTTAGCAACCGACAGAAAAACACCAGACATTTAAAACCATATCACAGCAGTCTTATCCACTCACTCCATTTCTATTTTGAAGTATACGCGTCTGTGTGTGTGTGTGTGTGCATCTGCAGGGCCAAGCAGGAAGAGGCATTCCCAAAGGAGCAGTCCTCCTGAGCGCCAGACATTTGGGGGTTGGGCATATGAAACATGGACACACACACACACACTCAGAAACACACGTATGAGGCACACGCTACCAATTTCCATTTGTATCCCACAGGCACCACCATGTAGACCACCTCCACCTCATGAGTCACAGTGGATGAGATCAGCTTCCAATATTTTGATAAATATAGAAGTTCACAGTAAGCCTTTACTTCCCTCGTACAGAGACTGTCAGGTTTGAGCAGTCATACAACACACTACATGAAGACGATGGAGGTCGCAGCACACCAGAACATCATTTTCTTCCTGATTGCAGACTGAAGTTCATCTTTTGATATATTTTAACAGCAGATGAATACAAATATCATGCACCACCTGTCTTCTTCAAACGCTCTTTCAGGCCTCTGGTCAAAGCCAAGTTTAGCCTGATCAGCTGTCCTAGTCCAGGTCCTGAGGTCAGACAGGTTAGAGTCATTAAACTCAGTGGCCTTCAGGACCCAGGAGCTGAACACCACCTTACATTGTCTCCCGCCAGACAGGAGGAGGAGGAGGAGGTGAGCGGAGACAGCAAACCACATTCC
Organism: Pseudomugil gertrudae; assembly: GCA_037177535.1. Classification (NCBI taxonomy): domain Eukaryota; kingdom Metazoa; phylum Chordata; class Actinopteri; order Atheriniformes; family Pseudomugilidae; genus Pseudomugil; species Pseudomugil gertrudae. The sequence continues at coordinate 17,747,590 of JBAMHV010000015.1, read as the reverse complement.
CAAGACAATGGACAGTCTGTGGAGCTTGCTGAGACTCTGAGGGCCCAGAGGCGTGTTGAGAAGAAGGAGGGAATAGGAGAGAGAGGGAAAGAAAGAGGGAAAGGTGGAATCAGGAGTACAGAAAGAGAAGAAGAGGAAAAAGAAGTAGAACTAATGAGAAAAAAAGAGTGATTCTGCACAAATAAAGGAGGAGGTGTAGAAGAAAGAGTGCTGGCAAAGTCAAGGGAAACTGATATGTAGAAAACATGACGAGGGGGGTTAGATGGGGGTCTCTCGGTTTCAGTTACTTTAGCTTTAGCTGACCAGTGAAGATTTTCAGTTCCAAGTGTTTCAGATGCAAACCACAGCTATGTTGATCGTGTCAGATCATATAAAGAGTGAATATGAGCCAATAAAAGGAAAACTTATCATATAAACATGTAATGGCTTTCATGATCGGGTTAGACATAGTGCTAATTTCCTTTGTGCCAACGTTCACTCGTATGTCAAGCCTGTGCACTTTTCCAGGTAAGGAGTGTAAAGCGCTTAGTCAGTTTGTTACAGGAGATGTGGAGATTTGACAGCTGTGATATAATCCACTAAATATTAAAATCCCTGCATTTTTTAAACTAAATCAATGCAACACTACTAGAACAAACCAGAAAAGAGCATCATGTGTATGTGTGTGTGTGAGAGAGAGATGAGCCAGATGCAGTCAAGCCCATATATCTTGTAGTCCATCAAACTAATTAAACTGGCTGCTAATAAGTAAGCAAAACTTGTGCACAAATATGAAAATATTAGAAGAAACTGTAGATTACTGTAGAACCCCCATTAAACTTGTGTGAGCTAAGCGTGGTTACGGCGCTCCAGACTTTGCAATTGCTAACAGATGATGATCTGCTCACTTCCAGGCTGCACAAAGCGGACATGATGCAAAGTCTTTTCTTTTTAAACCTTTTTTTTTTAAGCCTTTCTGTCTTTGTTTGCACCAGTAAGTGCACTAAGTTGTGTGTTTGTCTACATTTCAACACTCAACAAACTCATTGTCTGTTGCATGTGTTTAACAATGCTTTATGCCTTTCTTTTTTGCTGCTTGAAGCCATGTTGCAAACTCAGCTTGGAATTGCAAAACCTATTTTACTGCATTATAAATGAATATTGTTATTATGAACACCTTTGTCAGTTACCTGCTGCATGAAAGAAAGTTGTTATGAACTCTTTCTGCCTCTCTTACACAGCAACAGGTCGAGTTTATCTAGTCTCATCACTGATTGCTGGTAATAGCTTGTTGCCAGAGACCGTGATGTAGGTGAGCTCTTCAGGGAATGATCTAAACTTCCAATTCAGCTATACAGGCCTTCTTTCCCCCACATGAGACAAACCAGTGAGCAGGGGACTAGCACAGCGCTACTTCCGTCCGAGGTCAAACAGCTAACACTTTCTGGGTCGGCCTTACATTGTCATTAGGACAAAGGTCGACAAATATTTACTCTGAAGGAACATGAAGTGGTGTGGTAGAAGAAGAAGAGGAAGAGGAGGTTAAGATTTCCAGAGAACACCTTACTTTTTTTCCTCCCAACAGAAGCACACATGTGGGCAGGCAAACTCTCACCAGCATCGCCATCAATAAATAAATAGAGGCTGACAGAAATATCCCCAGCATAGTCTCAGCCAGCAGTGGCACGCACAGAGAAAGCCAGAGAGGGGACGACAGGCGCACACACACACACACACACACACACAGAATGAGGCATGAAGATAAAGGCTGGGAGAGATAGCAACAGAGAGAAGCGAACAAGAAGGAGGGAAACAGAGCGAATAAATGGGAAGGGCTGAGAAACAGAGAAAATGGAGAGATTAGAATAAAGAGGAAAAGATGCCTCTGTTGTTTGAGTTTGCTTCTGGTCTCGAGTCAGGAGAAAGGATTAATGGCTGAGGTGAAACATGCTTACTGTTTCATTCTTGCCCCCTCCGCCCCCCCCTCACCTCCACAACCCAACAGAAATACAGACTACAGCAGTCTATGCAGTGCAGCAACACACACACACACACACACACACACACAACCCCCTATCTGAGCCTCTGCTCCGTCACCCTGTCTCAAGCTCTGGTTCTGATTTAGAAGCAACCTCCTCTACTTCACTGCTCGCTCCTTCTCCTCAATGTATCTCACATCTCTCGGCATGTGTGCGTGTGTAAAATTTTGTTTCCTGCAAATGGATACACCGACACGTGTGCGAGCACAGACTGAGACGGTTATGCACCCCGTGTGAGTTGTGGTAACACGGATACGCGCACACAAACGCCAGCACAGACACACGGGCAAACAGCATGGAGCACCCGAGATCATCTTCATGGAGACACATGCTCCCCCTCTTCAATGATTAGTCTAAATATGCCAGTGATCACAGAACAGCAGGAAGACCTACTGCACATGGAGCTACACATACAAGCATTCACACACACACAAGCCATCTCCTATCTCTCTGCTCGAGAAGAAAAAAAAAATCCCTCACACTTTTCATTTGCTGTCTCCCCAGCCGGCAGGCTGCCAGGCTTCACATAAACACGGAGCATTGCCTTTCACAGCCTTCTGCAGGTACAGCAACACAAACCCAGAAAAGCAAAGCTTCTGTAAGTCTAATGCAATCGCCCTAACAGGGGAGGAAAATATTAGTAGCTGTTTGTTTGTCTTCCTGGTACAAATTAAGGCAAAGAAGCAGATAATGTTTCACCCTGAAAATGAGATTTACCCCCTCAAGGTTGTGTGCTTTTACCAAGCAGTAACATCCATGTTGCTATTTTACCCATTACCAGGTGCTGTTTCTCATCCAAGTTGAAGGTCTGAAAGGTACAGAGAGTAGTTTATGGCATAGTATCTGAGGCGCGTCATGGGAAATTATAATTTGAAATCCATTTATGTGAAAAAATTGGACTTAACTTGACTAGTTAAGCTTTCTGTTCCTTCTCTGCTGTTCACAGAAAAAAGCTAATTCAGACTTTATTCCTTTGCTCTGCTTTTCTACAGTTATTCTATTATTTTATACTAATAGTAATTAAAATCCTTACTGTCAAATGAAAACAGCGAAGTGGTCTGCAATAGGTGCTCTCTGTTTTCTGCTGAGCCCATGACAGGAGGAATTAGCTTGCTTTTATGTTACGGTACTGACTGTGCAAAACGTCAATCTGACAACCTACACAGGCGACATATGATTTTAATTGATTTATTTTCTCTTTAAACAGGGATAACCCGCTTTCTCTGTCAGCATTCGCTACCACATGTGAAAAAGTTACCACCCAACATGATCTCACAGACAAATCCATGTGTTTTTATCCTTTATGACACGTGGTGTGATAGCAAACAAAAACTTCTGAGGTTCAAGAGGAAGCCTGACACAAAGCAGTTCAGTTTCCCAAATTTAAGATCAGTCCTGACTGAAATGAGCAGTCAGCTGTGGTAGCGAGTCATGAGCTTAAAGGTATGCATCCATACACACATGTATGCACACACACACACACACACACACACACATACAAGTAACCTGGGCAGTTTGATATGATCCTGTGATATCATTTACACACATGCTTCCACACTTTAACTCACACTGGCCCCCGATCATCCTCATCCCTCCCACCTCTCATCTCTGCCCTCTCTCCTGCCTCCTTCTCCCCTTCCCACCCCTTATATCAAACCAGCACATAAACCTTAACACACACACACACACAACTCCATGAGGAGAAATGGGGTCGTTTGCCTCCGTTATCTCCTTTTCTCTTTCGCTCGACACACACACATACACACACATACACCCAGGCCTCTTTTCTTCTTCTACCCCTTACTTAACTAACTCCCACTTCTCTCACTCCATCTCTCTCCCCCTCCCCCAACAGCCCTCAGCCAATGGTGTCTGGGTGTCAGGCAGCTCAGAGAAGCTGTTGTCATGGTGACGGGGCTCCTGTCTGTGCTCTGTCCCTCAGGCATCCCAGATCCAGAAAGCAGCATCGTGTTTATGTGAGAGAGGAGAGGAGAGGAGAGGACAGGAGAGGAGAGGAGAGGAGAGGAGAGGAGAGGAGAGGAGAGGAGAGGAGAGGAGAGGAGAGGAGAGGAGAGGAGA
>JBAMHV010000015.1:17732482-17743393 GCA_037177535.1 Pseudomugil gertrudae | reverse complement strand
GAGGAGAGGAGAGGAGAGGAGAGGAGAGGAGAGGAGAGGAGAGGAGAGGAGAGGAGAGGAGAGGAGAGGAGAGGAGAGGAAAGGAGAGGAGAGGAGAGGAGAGGAGAGGAGAGGAGAGGAGATGAGAGGAGAGGAGAGGAGAGGAGAGGAGAGGAGAGGAGGAACAGACAGTAGTGGGAGGAGATGGAGAAAGCAAAGAAAAATGCTCCACTTTGACCATCTTTTGTTCTGCTGTGTTTTCTAGTTTGGAGGCCTTGTCAACGTTTGTGTTAATGTGTGTGTGTGTGCGTGTCACATGGCCTTGTAGACACCCAGGCATCTCACACCCCTATTCCTGGCACCTCCACCCAATCTCTGACCTTTCCTGGACTCCAGCAAGGCAGACACACACAACCTAGACCAAGCACACAATCACAGCTCTTTATATGCGCGCACACACACTGACACACAACACATACACTCACTCAGCCACATTCGACCGAGATCATGTAACCAGCTCCAAACACTTGCACCTGGTGTAGCCTAAAATAAGGTCCTAGGGCAGCCATGTTGCAGGGTGGCGCTACGTGGACAGCAGCTTGGTGTTAACCACTGTGCCAGAGAACAACAGTCTCTCACACACATAAACGCATCTTCACAGTGTCGAGCATTTGCCTCCAGGGGGCATCTGTTGCTGATTGGTCTATGCCATTGTCTGTTTCCTAAACGTGACCCTCACAGTGCGCACTTTAAAACACAACCACTGCAAGGGAACAGGTGTTGAGCATGAGCACTCCAGGCTTTCACAAACACACAATGAACCCCACCAGTTCTTGTATCGGTATCACTGATGGCCCGCTACTCCATCCTCTACACACTTGACTTTCTCCTCTCTTTCACAGGACAATTCAGCACATTAATTGCAAGGTAAACAACTGAAGAGGAGCTTCAACCCCACAGGAGCCCTTTTCCTTCCCCTCCCTCCTTCCTGTCCCCTCAGCTCGTCTTCTTCTGAAGCGAGTTTGGTTTAAGCCCCCCTTCAGAATCAGAATCTGGACAAGCACCAGTTGGAGGCTAATCCGGCCCGCCGACTGGACCCCTCCTCTGAAACGGCACAGCGGGGGTAGACTGATGAAAGGACGGCTGATATGAGGAACATGAAAGGCATTGTAGAGGCAAACAGAGCCGCAGACACAGCTTGCCTCAGTCCCCCGCGCTGCCTTCAGCATTGTACAACAAGCCATTTAGGACATTAAAACAACGCTGCATCATCAAAGTTAGATGCCTGGCATCTAACTTTCTTCTAAGTGGATGATTTTTTCCTGCTGCCACTTGATGCACCGAAAAGACACTGTTACTGTGTCAACTGTGATCATACTGAGTTCAGCATTCATACCACGGGTCAATGCTCTTGGCTGGAATATAAGCTTGTTCTCCAGGTGCTGTTTGAGGCTACAGAATTGGCATTAACTTAAAAACAAAGAAACATGGCTTGAAGTGTATGGATGGATGTTGTAGGGAACGTGGACTGTCAGGTTAGGAGTCAGGCATGGCGTAAGGAGTGTTTTAAAGCTGCTCTGACTCCCAGTGGTGTCACAAATCAACACATGGACAAGGAACACTCGTTTGTTAAAGCCTTTACCAAACCCATAAGTCATGAGCCAAAAGAGGCAAATTCACTCGAGCTTGTTTTGTAACCAAACGAAAGAGGCTGCTGTGGGTTCACACAACTGATAAGTTGCAATGGGACACACACATTACAAGAGTGTTCATTAAACTCAACTCCTGAATTTGTCTCTCTGTCGCAAAACTACAAAGTGAAAAACAAAAAGAGAAAAATGCAAATCCACACTCGCAGATTCACGAGTGAAAGATTGTTTTCACAGTGGACCTCCAACACAAACAGGTTGTTTTCTGTTTCTGGATCCTAAGCATGATGTTAGTCAAACTTTTTTGCAGGATTTCCACCGCTCGTTTTCTCTCGTGTCTTGCTCTCATTGGCTGTAGCCTTCCCCCCGCTAACAATCTACATGGTCAATACAAATCACATAACACGTGCTTCTCATTCAGCCATTTACACTGACACTCCCGCAGCACTGCATGTACAAGTTGCAAGTGATTACTCTAGAATAATCCAGAAATTTTGGTCATAAGAGAAAAGAAGGGTAACATGCAGTGAAGGGCTGCAAGCCAATGCTTAATCCCCCCCACCAGCAGCCATGTGGACCTTTTGCATACACCAGTGAGAAGTCTTTTCAACCACTTCATCTGCCTGATGCAACAATGACTAAACTCAAAATAGCCTCAATTTGCACTTAAATCCTGACCAGGGCCTCTTTAGGGCCAGTCTTTCATTAAGGACTATGGCTCCTGGTGGGAATCCTGCTTTTAACACAAAGAAATGAAGAAAAACTAGACTTTAACTTGACCATGAAACAAAAATGGGACCAAAACAGAAAAAATACCAGCGAGGAGGCTGCAAGAATCAAGTTAGTTAGCACCAATGGAAAGATAACCAAAATCTGTGGTTTTCTTCCAGTAAACATAAGACATATACAGTAAATTATACCCGTATAGCGCTCCGGACATCACATGACTTTGTTTATGTCGCCATTTTGGTAGAAAAATGTGCTTAAAATAAGCAGCTGTGAATTAATGCTAACTGAATTTTTTATTTCATTGTAAATCTCAAGACTTTATTCTGTTTACAAAATATTATCCATCCATTTTTTACCACTTCTCCCTGAACAGGGTCGCGGGGGGACTGGAGCCAATCCCAGTTGACATCGGGCGAGAGGCGGGGTACACCCTGAACAGGTCGCCAGACCATCACAGGACCAACACACATAGACAAACAACCATGTTACAAAATATTAGATAAATAAAATATCTGTGACCTTTATCATGCCCCCAGTTTACTTTTTAAAACTTTTCAGGTGGTTGGAGAGGACTTTTTACTGGACCAGCGGCACATGGACATTTACTACTTAATTAATTTTCCCTCATAAACACTGGATCTTCTCCTAAAGCCTGGAGCAGTATAAATGGACACAGTCTGGTTTTATTATTGGAATTCAGATCTGGAGTCTTCTTGTGAAGGATTGTGGGTTTGTTACTGAGAGGTTAGATTTAACGTTGTGTCACGTAAAAGAGTGGTGGTCCAGAGGTGAGGATGGGCAGGAGGCAGCAGGTATGCAGTAAAACGTGACTTTAATCTGAGAACAATGGAGAAAATACAACGATCCAGCACTGAGAACAGAAGCCAGGAAGTATAAATACATGGAAACAACAAGACACAGGTGGAATGAAACCAGGTGAACTAATTACCAGGAAATAAAGCTGAAACAAGACACAGGACTACAGAAACTCTTAAACCAAACAGAGAAACCAAAACAATGACACTTTGTCCTGATCCGGTTCACATGAGCAACGGCAGTGTAGTTATCACAGACTGTGCACACTTGTTTAATGATGTGATACAAACCATTATAAATCACTTTAAAAAGCTAAAACTGCACAAGGCTAATTCTATTCAGTCAGTATTACAGGTGAATCCTTCCCGAAGACAAAAGGAATTTGTTTTAAAATCAGATTTTAACAGGAATCATTCATCCATTATCCGTACCGCTTATTCTAATGATGGGTCGCAGGCAGCTGGAGCCAAACCTAGCACCGGGCATCACGGTGAGACAAACAACCAGTCACACACACATTCAATCCTAACTTAGAATGGCCGATCAACCTAACATGCACGTCTTTGGATAGTGGGAGGAAACCAGTGAACCCGGAGAGAACCCACACTATAACACATGCAAACTCCAATGACTGATCCGAGGCTCAAACCACCGACTCTCTCACCGTGAGACTGTGGTGCTAACCACCGCTCCACCGTGCAGCTAGAAATCACTCGATGCTGCCTAATGTAATCACAAGAACAGACATGTAAACAGTAGCTAACTAATCTGTAAACAGTTTTACGTCACGTTGCTTGCTGCTGTGTGAACAACAGGAAGAAAACAAGTGGTAGGAACTTTTAAAAAAGCAAGTAAAAATAAACTAAATATAAAGTTTAGGAAATGTTGGATTCTGTACCGGATATACAGTTTAGTGTATATATAAGTTCACACATATAAGTATGTGAACGCCCTGCAATATTGCAAGTTCCACTACGTAGAAATTACGGAGGGGTCTTCATCGTAGCTGCCCTTCCACTGTGAGAGAATCTAAAACAGCAAATCCTGAAAACACATTTTATTATTTTTAAACCTTTTAAAAAATATTTAGTCATTTAAATGACGAGCGGCTGCGATGTATTTGTGTATTAGTGTGTACACTCTTCGCACCCAATGCTGGTAAACGCTCCAGCGGCATCGGAATAGGCGGTACAGATAATGGATAGATAGATGCATGCTTAAGGATTTAAGTTGACTTGTCAGGATGAGGAGTCTCTGACTTTTACTGCATCATAAACTTTAAATCATGTCATATTATTCCCGCCCTCCATGCTTGAATAACAAAAGATTAAAAATATCTACAATAATTTAGAGAAAAAAGCGTTAAAAAAAGCAAACACACATGACCTGCAGTCGATAGAATCTCAGTGTGAATGTTTGGTGAATTTGGCGAGGCCTCAGTCTGCATGCTAACTATGCATGAAAGCCACATGAGTCTGAATGACTTTGACAAGACATGGTAAAAAGAGGATTTTGATGTTTTCTTAGAAAAAAAGAAAGGACACCAAGGACGTTTCTATATCTTGTCTTTGAAACACAGAACAGATTAATTGTCTGTTAATATCTGTAGTGGATCTATTCATAGATTAAACAGTAACACGCACAAGCATGCAGAGAAAAACTTGATGACAGATGGAAAGAAATTAGGGGCATTAATATTCCATTTCTTAATAGCAACCAAACGCCCTTCCCCCACCTCTGGCACTACAGCTTCACACACACACACACATACGTGCATGCTAATGTGCACACACACACTGTTCTGTCCTGGAGAGCATTTCAGGACTGCTCCAGATAAACTAGAAGTACTGCGAAATGAACGCTTCCATTTCTTTCCCTTTTTCTTGCTCCTTTTTGAGGCCCCAAGTACTACCTGGTATCCTTTCTTTCCCCCTGACACCCCCACCCAAACCCACAAAACCAGCCCGGTTGCCCTCCAGCCCTGCAGCCTCACAGCAAAGTAGAGAGCAATCCCTTGGTGGGTCAGCCAGATTAAACTGCAACTGTAATCCGCTTGGCTTTCACCTCCTTGTCCTGAGCTGAAGAGCGCGAGGGATGGAGGGATGAGGAGGAGGAAAGGGGAAAGGAAGAGGGGCGGGCTCAAGGGTGGGTTGGTACGTTGGGTGGAGGAGTAAAAGGGCAGACGGATGGAGAAAGAGAAAAGTGAGACAGCAAAGGAAGAGAGAGAGAGGGAGGGGTGCGGGAACAGAGGGGGAGGGCAGGGCTGGGGAGGTAGCTAAATGACAACAAGGGCATGAAGAGAGAAAAACAAGGAGCAGAAAAATGGAGGGAAAACGGAAGAAAAGCAGAGCGAGGCGCAGCACGGGGCTGAACTGAAGGGGTATGAAAAGGTGGAAATGAATAATGAATCTCATAAAGGAAAAGATATTAAGGACGAATGAGAGTCAAATAAACTGTGTTACAAGAGGGAGCGATGAAGGACAGCAGGGTAATCCTGGCAGCGCCGATCCTGCGTCAAACAAACAGGAAGCCATGCACAAGTACACCCTCACATGCATGTAATGATGACATTTGTTTTGTGTGAAATCTGAAGGAAATGACACATTCTTCCCTCGTGGCCTGTTGGTTCTGAATCTATCCTTTCACTTTGTTTTAACCTGGAATTTCCCCCCCCCCCCCCTCTCCCAGTATAATAATAAAAAAGCAGGAGATGTGTGGGGGAATGTGCCACCCCTTCACACTCTGGTCAGATCTCATCAGCAGTTTTAGAGACATAAACCGAGAAATGGTCGTAAATATATCAAAGAAAAGTCAATAATGCTTTCCCAAACAGAGTAGGTGCTGGGAGATGATTTATTTACTTGTTGGTTTAATTGTATGATGTTTGTTCCACATTAGGTGTTTGCATGATGGCTGACAGAACAAACAAGTTAAATGAAACTCGTAATTCTGTCCTGCAAAGTACATCGCATACCGGCAATGTTTCTGTTTACACAACCATAAAGATCTGATTACTAGTAATCAGATTATTGTAATAATCAGATGCACTTCTAAAATATGGAATAAAAAATCTTTCTCTCCATTTTCCAGCTCATTGTTGACTTCTCTTTCAGAGAACATGCATACATAGTGACGTTATACTGCTATTCTCAAAACATCTGGTCTTTGTTAAACATGGCAACGCCTATAGTCTTAGCGTTAGCTGTGTTAGTGTGGGAGCTAATAAGTCTGCAAAATGGACTATATGTGAATGCCTCGCTTATACGCCGACTTCCTGCAGCAGCAAGCTGTTGTTTTTCTTTTCTGCTCTGTTCATGTTGAGATTGCAACTTTTCTCTGTTTAACAGAAACGACTCAGTTTTCGGGCACACGCAGATGTAAATAAAACAAAATAAATCAGACATACGGGTCTGTTTGGCATGTTAATCTGATTAAGCATATTATCTAATAAAGCAGATTATGCTATATACATGATCATCTGAATCATTTAGTAACCTCCACAAATGAAATAATTACTTATAAGATTTTTGGTTTATTGTAAAAACCAGTAAAAAGCCACTTTGTCTCTGTAAAGAAGAAAGGCTGGATGGATGGAGCAGCTAAGTGCTTCCATCCACATCAAATGTGGGAATAAATCAACATGTGCTCATTTAAGTGACATGAACGCTTCAACTATTCTCTTAATTCCTGGTTGCGTAAAGACAAAAACATTATTTTAGAGAAATTAGTGAGCGATTGGAACTGAGGGCATTATAACCTTATGGATATGTTTCTACCCTCTGCATGCTCTCGTCCTGATTAACACTAGGAGGTGCATTTTCTGTATGTATTCAAACAGTTAAGAAAAGAAACACACTGTGAACAATGCTCACATAAACAGCAGTCCTTAAAGCAACACTACAGACTTTCTTTCATTAGCGCCCTCTAATTAAGGCTAATCCAGCATCTGTCTTGCATCCTAGAGTCCTATGTTGACTCTTTTTCTGTCAATTTCTCCTTTTTCTCACCTCCTCCAATAATGTCATCTTCCGTGTCTATGCTGCATCTGCCGAAGAGCATATTTAAAATGTGTTGACATTCATTTGCGGGTGCGTGATGACGTCCCATAAAGGAAAGAGTAACCGTCATGTGGTGGCCGGGTTGGAAAAATAAAGTTGTGAAGTGCAGTTTGTTAGCCTCAGGATGCTCTAGGGCCAGAAAGCTCCAGGAATGTCATAATGAATGTCAGGGAGCCATCAAAAGGAGTCAGTTTTAGGGTTGGAAATGTGTGTAGTATTGCTTTAATGTTAGCCTGAAACACTTAAAGAAAACACAAGATAATGGATTGCAAGTAAAGGCTGATTAAGCCTGCACGCAGTAGAGGAATTTAAACATGATTTTGATTAAGGTCCTACTAACTAAAATATATGTCAGTGCTAACTAGCTAAAAAAATACCTAGACAGCTTGTTATTCTGTAGGGAGGTTTGAAAGCTGCTAAAGCTTTTTATTATCTGAAATCACCTGTTTTGAGACCAAACAGGTTTAGGAGCAGATCGGAAAGGGCATGAATGACTCTGCACATGTGCAAACCGGAATTTCAAACACTGAGATCTCAGGACTTTTAATGAAATCACTACACAGTTAGAACCATGATGCAAAACTGATAAGACCAATTCAAGACTCAGTTTAAGTCTGGTTTAATGTGAGAGTACTTAATCCCAACATGAGTAAATACAGTGTTAAGGCCCATTTATTCTTGACAAAGAAGATGGGTACGGAGACGAAAAACCAGTGTTGTCAGTGATCTCGGGAATCTGTGGGATCAAGCAACTGGCTAAAGGAACAAACCATAGAAGAAGAAGGGGACAGGAAGAAAACGATCGATTTAAATAAAAATGAGCAGAATAAAACACATACATAAAACACAACAAAAACATTATTGTTCTACTTCTTATGGTGTTTTTTGGTGGCTGTAAACGACTTAATAACTGTAAATTACCGCTACCAACCAGTGTCAAAATGAAGTGAACACCGAACTCAGCACTGCCCTCTGGTGGATAAACACTATAGCAACGCAAAGTATGACTGTAAACATGAAAAAATATTTTAGCGCCCCCATTTACTTACGTAAGGGAGCGTAAATAAATAAATGGGCTTTTAGTCAGTTAAACCAGAAAAAAAAGTTTACTTGTTTTTAATGATGTAAAGTTAGTTCAAATTATTATTACGAGCACCAATATCTGATGAACATCATCAAACCAACTGAATCATGTAACGTTGAGCTCACCTTAGTAGACTGTATGGGGGGGGGGGGAGGAGATATGGCAACAGTGTTAAAGTGTAGAAAAGAAATAGAGTTAACAGGTACTCCCCCTTTCAGCTGAACCCTGAGTTAATCACTCTGGAGAGGGAGGAGAAAGAGGGAAAGAGAGGGAGAGGCAGGAAGAGGGAGGATATCCTGCGAGGAAAGGCTGTGATATATGAGCAGGCCACTTCAAACAAGTGGGGGGAGGGGGACACTCCTTGCCCAATAAAACCAGAAGAGGTAGAAGAAGGAAAAGAAAGGGGAGGAAGACTTAAAGAAAGACGTACAGTAGATTTGAAGAGTGTTGGAGGTAAGTTAGTGCCAGATGAGCCCCAGTGGTTGGATGGGAACAAGAGGGTGACGGCCCCACTAAAGAAACACCATAAAACCCCCAAATCAGGAATGACTGACCAGATCCAGACCAATTTATACTGTAGCTATAGGATGGTATCTGCAGGAGGGCTGCTTTTATCTTTAAATGAGGTCTGAAGTCAAAGGGAACAAGAAAAGCAGGTTTAAAATAAGCTATTTGGTTTACAGTAAAGTAGATGATCTTTTAGGGGTTAACCTTTCTGAACAATCTTTACATTAAAATGTCTCATTTGGAGTGTATTCACGAAGCTTCACATCATAATATGGCCTCCGCATGAACACTTCCAGGAAATCTGACAGAGATTGAGGAGCAAAATGGAAATTCACCACAACTCCCGAATGTAATAAAATACACCAGAGCCGCCCAGTTTTACATGAACGTATCAGCAGGACATATTTAAACACACAATTTACTGTATAAAAATGCTTCAAACTAACAGTTGCTGCCCTGTTGAAACTCACAGAAAGCACAAAAACCATCCACACACACACACGAGGGTACACACAGTGTCCTACAAGAGGTGATTGATGAATTCAGGAAGGGGCTCTTGGGAAGAGGAAGTCCAGTCTGGGTCAGACTTCATCCACACATCCATCCATGGGCACCATCTGCATGCACTCACAGATTAGCAGCACACACACAGAGACACACACTATACTCATTTCAACATGTGATACTGCTCCTCCCGGGCTGTTTACTATATAATGCCTTTCCTCCGTCGTCACGCAGCAGCAGTGTGGGTGAGACGGGAGGAGGGGCGGGAGGGGGAGGCGCAGAGTCAAGGTGAGCCGAGTGAGTCGGGTCACGCTGGCACTCTATGGTTTCAGAGCCAGTGTGCCACTGTGGGCCAGCATGAGGCTGTTTTTGACAGCAGCCATTATGGCAAATAATTGAAGAGCAAATGAAGACAAATGATATGATTGCAGAGCGCGCCCAGCAGTCAATCCACTATCTAGGTGGTTCCCATTCAAACCCATTGATCAGCTTTACAACCTAAGTAGCTGGCCAGGAAACTAAATGGTGGCGATCAATGCTGTTTAACAGATTATTGACTGCTGACTGGTTGCCTGGGATCAAAACACGGAGAGTGGGATGAAGAAATAAGCAAATAAGAGGAAGAGAATGAAAAACACATGAAACTGGGATCAGTTCCTCGGCCTCAGTGATGATGAATGGGAAAGAAAAACACAGAGACAGCAGAGAGCCGGGAGAGGAAGTGTGTGTGTGAATGTATATGGTTATGTCCAGTTAATGAAGAACGAGCGTAAGCAGCAAAAATGCAATATCAGTAACATTATCTGTGTTCAGAAGCTGGTCTGTGTTCCCACCTCCAATGCACACCTGAAAACTGCAGCTTAGCGGCGCTTTAAGAAGAGAAGGGTCTCACCAAAAACCCGCCAGCACTTTCCTCTCGTCTTTGTTCAGCTGATTTTTAACAGAGCTTTCAAGTAGCGCGTGAGCTGGCACATAACCACAGCAGCTTGCACCGCAATTACGTCCCTTTGACTGCATGTGCCTTCCCGTGCATTTCCACTGTCTCTGTTTACGCTACAGGAGCCAGGCTGGAGCTCGGGGAGCCAGGCTGGAGCTCGGGGAGCCAGGCTGGAGCTCAGGAGCCAGGCTGGAGCTCGGGGAGCCAGGCTGGAGCTCGGGGAGCCAGGCTGGAGCTCCGGAGCCAGGCTGGAGCTCAGGAGCCAGGCTGGAGCTCGGGGAACCAGGCTGGAGCTCGGGGAGCCAGGCTGGAGCTCGGGGAGTCAGTCTGGAGCTCGGGGAGTCAGGCTGGAGCTCGGGAGCCAGGCTGGAGCTCGGGGAGCTAGGCTGGAGCTCGGGGAGCCAGGCTGGAGCTCGGGAGCCAGGCTGGAGCTCGGGGAGCCAGGCTGGAGCTCGGGGAGCCAGGCTGGAGCTCGGGGAGTCAGGCTGGAGCTCGGGGAGCCAGGCTGGAGCTCGGGGAGTCAGGTTGGAGCTCGTGGAGCCAGGCTGGAGCTCGGGGAGTCAGGCTCGACCTCGGGGAGCTAGGCTGGAGCTCGGGGAGCCAGGCTGGAGCTCGGGAGCCAGGCTGGAGCTCGGGGAGCCAGGCTGG
>JBAMHV010000015.1:17704435-17732382 GCA_037177535.1 Pseudomugil gertrudae | reverse complement strand
GCTGGAGCTCGGGGAGCCAGGCTGGAGCTCGGGGAGCCAGGCTGGAGCTCGGGGAGCCAGGCTGGAGCTCGGGGAGCCAGGCTGGAGCTCGGGGAGCGCTCCGTGCTTGTTTGCTTCTTCAAAAACCAGAATCTGGACCAAAGTGGAGGCTGGTTCTGAAACCGTCTCCGGTATGTGAGTGAGGGAAAGCTCTGAAGGATGGAGCATGGACCACCAACAATCCCAAACTACTGTAGTGTTTGATACACACGGTAGTGTGTTGCCATGGTGACAGGGCCCAGCTCAGGGGCCTGACTTATGTCGGTGCGTCTAAGTTCACCATCTTCTGTGTGCGTGCACTGTAAAACCTGCGCGGGGATTGATGTGGGATTGTTGTCCACGTATCTGGAAATTTACTTTAAAACACAGACACACACACAAACACACACACAAACACACACACAAACACACACACAAAAGAAAAGAAACAGTTTGTGCTTTGAAACTGGAAAAAGTGGCCAAGCTTCAGTGAATTAATGTGTGCATGTGTGAATACAGACTGGAATAAGGCTACAGCGGTGGATATAGTGCCAGTATGTGTGTGTGTGTGTGTGTGTGTGTGTGTGTGCGTGTGAGTACACACTCGCCTTGCCTTTTCTCAGTTCAGCAGAACCTCATTAATTCAGCAGGAATGGAAATCATTTCTGCATGGAGTGCACAGGAGACAGAAAGAGATGGAGAGGAAGAGGCATGGAAGGGTGGCTGCGAGGAAGAGGGGTGGGCACAACGAACACTCAAATTTCTTCCTTTTTTTCCCCTTTACTGGATATTATTCTGTTTCTAAAAATAATTTGTAAATGAGCTGCAAATCCCAATCATTTTACACTATTAAAGAAACAATCGTACACATGACATTATCTAATCACAATTACATTTATTCATCTACTACTGGGAAGTAACACATTTATCTCAACTTGAATTTATCCAGACTTAAATCTCATAAGATTTATACAGAACATCCTTAAAACAAACAGGCAGGATAAACAACCAAATATAGCAAATGTCCAGATGGATACATTAATAAAAAGGTAATCTTCCTTATGTAGCAGCAGATCAGAGCTTCCCTCCCTCATCCTGCAGCCCAGCCACCAGACAATATGGAGCAGACAGTAATCTGGCCATGCACTGAGGAGATTACAGCATCCAACAGAACAGTTCAGCACAGAAGAGAGCAGCTCGGCTCAGCCCAGCGCAGAGAAGAGCTGCTTCTCATACAGGGGGAAGAGCGACACTCGAGTCATGGTCTTAAACAACCCAAAGCAGGCTTCTATAGCACATTCGAGCACACCGAACTGAAACCAGCCTCTTTTCTTTCACACTTTCATGGCGATGACTACTCACGCACACTCCTTCAGAGCAGGCTGACCTTTTCAGGGGGAAGCAGAGTGCAACGCAGTGCAATGTAGTGGATCTCTCTTTCAAATGTCACTTTTTACACTGAGGATCTGATGTGGTGAAATCAGACAGAGCAGGCAGGATGCATAAAGAAAATAACTCATACACTGTCGTATTACTGTCACACTACCCTTTTTTTCTTGCTTTCTTTATCTTTGCATGCACACATGCATCTTTGAATACACTCTGCAGCTTAAAAACATCCAGTCAACAATGAAACAGATGTGCTGCCCTATTTATCCACTGAACTTAATCATGAGAGATATAAATAACAGATCTGAGCGCTTACACCCAGACAGTGGAGTTGAGGTTGCAAGTTCACACACTGCAGTTGTTACTAAGTACATGAGGTGGATTTTTGGATTTTCCAGTGTTCTCAGAAGTATTAACCCTAAACAGCAGCAGGGGCAGCCTGCCTGCTCTGTGCTGACCCTGGGCCAGGCTAATAGCTGCAGCGTGGCCTACTCTTCGGGGAACGGCATCAAACAGTCAAATGCAAACAGAGATATGTACATAATATTCTTCACTGTGCAAATAATACGCTTTAGGCAGCTGTAACTGGTCAAATCACAAGATTCAAAGGCAGAACAGACAGAAATAGATAAAAACCTATTGTTAAAATGTACGTCTGCTTCCCAATAATGTACCTATCATTTACTGCACTAGTTAATATGATCACTTTATGAACTATAACATTTTAAGAAAGGTGGTTTATCTGGCCAAAAAGGGAAAAACTGTGGGAGCATCACAGCCTGTGGAACAACCAGAACAAAGCAGAATAACCAGCTATGTCTGACACTGGTGTCCCAACATGTTAGGTCCAAGAGGTGCTGAAACAGGCAACTGAAGCTAAAGTACCTTTATTAGTCATGACTGGAATGTAAGCTGGGAGTGATGTAAGACCTGCCAAAAATAAGAGATTTTCAATCTTTAACAAAGTGTTCAAAGATTTCCATTAGTCTGCAGTTATACAAAGCTTTCAGAGGGACTTTAAATGGCAGAATATTATTAAATAAATGACTCATTAGTAAATCTAACAATCAAACTTT
Organism: Pseudomugil gertrudae; assembly: GCA_037177535.1. Classification (NCBI taxonomy): domain Eukaryota; kingdom Metazoa; phylum Chordata; class Actinopteri; order Atheriniformes; family Pseudomugilidae; genus Pseudomugil; species Pseudomugil gertrudae. Next base: position 17,729,899 of record JBAMHV010000015.1, on the reverse strand, counting down.
CAATCTGAACCCATTTTAGGTCCAAAGTAGCCGTGGCCCATGCAGGGGTAAAGTTATTCCAACGCTTTAGGATGTTTGTGAAAGATGCTCTGAGGCAGAGAAGAAGAAAAGCTCAAAAGGAAACGTTGGAGAGAGGATAACAGGAAGTGGACAAACTGGGAGAGAAGAAACTGGTTTAAATGAATGAAGATGACAGCTTCCTAAAACCAGACAGAAAATGGACATTAAAAAAGCAACAGAAGGAAAAATGCCTCCAATTATGCAGGTGATTTCTTTTAGAACATGCAAATATTCTGGATCAATACCTCCAAATGATCATAGATCATCAGATTATTAAGAGAGAAAAAAGGGACACGAGTTCTGAAGGGCGTAGAAAGTGCAGCTGAAACACGTCACCAACATGCTTTGTTAAGGTTTTCTACACAAAAACTTTAATCCTCACATACAAGCTGAAATCTGTGAATCCAAAGAGCCTAAAACATGAGACAAGGCTACAAAAATCATGAACTGTTTTCACAGCACTGCTGGCATTTTCTGAGGGCAGACTCCACTTTGCCTGCACCAGTTCAAACTTCCTTTGCAACTTGTTGCGTATTTCTGTTGTTAATGGTCAACAATGTTGTGTTGCATGACTATAAAATGTAAAAGAAGGCTACGCCACAGACTGGGACGACACTGAAGATACAAATACTGACTTTAGAAACATAAACGCAGTGAAGGAGAAGTTCTTATTGTCTGTTTGTGTTTTATTATTGTTACGTTTCATCGTTTATTTTCCAAATCTTATGTGAAAATGGCATGTGGGTTTGTTTAACACTAACAAGCTGAAGAATAATGACAGTCTGCCTAATGTGCTGCTGGTCCTTCATGTGCTGCCAAGGCAGGAACTCTAGCAGAAATAAGAAGGAGCCCTTTGGTGTCGAGACATTTACAGCAGCTTTTTAGAGTCCAGCAAAGCGTCTCCCACACTGAGTGAAAAAGCCCACCAACACCCACTAAAACCTGACCCAAGTCGGAGGGCTTGATGGCACTGGAACCAGCATCCCCAGTTCCTGTTGTTACTACCAACTATAATCTCAGCCATAACTTTCATCCATACCCATCAAGCCGCCGTTTAATCGTTGTTAACAGGTATAGACATCTAACTGCTCCATGTACATTTCCGAATCCCTGTTGGGCAGAACATATACTTCTGAGAGAAGCTGCAGTTTAATCTTTCAGTTGTCATCTGATACGCTGAATATATCCCAGACCTGAATGTGTGCCACTGTAATAAGATCATTTAGTGAGTCATGTTGTGGCTCATTAAAGTATGAACACCAGACAACACCCCAGGAGTATACTAGCTAACAAAGAATAGCTATAAAATGTAGAGACGGTATAAACAAAGGAAAAGTAGGAAGGTCCAAACAGTACAACATGGTGAAATAAAGAGAGAAAGAAAGCGGTAAAAGGAGGATAAAGAGGTAGTGGCGTCGAAGAAGCCAAAGAAAGAAAACAAGGGTCCAGGTTGCTTTTGAGTTTACTCGATGGATACTGAGAGGATGGATACTGAGAGGGAGGAACAGAAGGTGTGATAATGAAAGCATGAGTTGAGGATAAGTTGGTGAATAAAAGGGGAGCCGAAGGAACCAGGTGTGGCAGCAGCCACAGAGGTAATCAGTGGACCATTGGGGAGTCATTCCATTCAGAGTGAACAGGTTGCCAAAGTACCTGGAATAAAAATAATCATTACCTTGCATTAAAGTCACTGTCTGTAAATACACCCTAGGCAGCAGTAAAGCACACTCATGGTACCCCCCCACACACCTTCCAGCACACAAGAATGAGTATCTGATACCTATGCACATGCTGTAAATGCAAATACTGCGATCTATGTTCACAAAAGGTCTGAAAATCTGCACGTCCCCTGCTGATTTTGTGCCCTGCTCTCATCATTAGAGAACACACGACGAGCTTTTAACAGAAACAAATATAACCAGATATAACTGCACGTTCATTACCACCTCACCCACCAGCCCCTTTATAACTTAGAAGTGTTATTTTAGCAACAGAAACCCCCAAAGAGGCTTGAACTGGATCCCTCTCACACATTTTATCCTGCCTCTCAGTCTAGCTGCTCTTGGAAAATGGGGATTAAGTCTGTATTTAGGAGAATTTAAATTGCAAATAAGGCTTTGTAATTGTTTTACTTTTTAATCCTAGCAGGGAGGGCCTCACTATGATGCAAAGTTGGGACGGGCGAACATCTCAGGCATTCATCTGCGCAAGGCCTGTGTTTGTGTTTCAGCTACATTCAGTTGAGATGAATAAGAGGGCTGTCCAGTCAGTGTCGTTCACACACACACACACACACACACACGCACACACATTTCGATATGCACATGTACATGCATCAGCTAACACAAGCACAAGCACTCTAACCAACAGGGTTAGAGTGGCCAGTTTATTTTGGTTTGGGTGCCCAGCTGGTGCTTGGGACTAGTGGACTGGTAGAGCAGTGGTAGACAGCTGATACACACACACACACACACACACACACAAAGACAGGGAAATATGCAGGGATGCAAAGTGCCAGGCTGCAACGGCTGCCAGCTACAAGCCTGCCCACTCTCTACAAAGAGAGGCAGCTAAGGAGAAAGGCCAGGGTCATGTATGAGGAAGGAGGGGGAGTGGATGAAGTTATGACATAAGGAGAAGGAGGAAGCGGAGAGGAAAAAGAGTTGTAACAAAATAAGATAACATGATGCTCAAACTTTCAGAGCCTAAAAGGAAGCGAGACAAACCGGAGGGACAAGGTGAGGCTAGACCTTTCTTATTACTGAGGATTGATCAGCATTAACTTATCAGCTTTATTAATCTTTCACAGCAATTTACACACAGCTTTGACACTTTGGCTCCAGTTTAGTAGAATGACCCCCTCTTCCTCCTTTGGTTTACAACAAGCGATTAAAAGCAAACATGCAAGCAGCAAACAAACAAAACCGTCCCAACACATAAATCCAGAGTGGAGAAGAACACTACTGCACATAATCTGTCTCTGACAAGGGTTTAGCAGAAAATTCCCATAATTGATTTGTGATTGCAAATATTACATAAGAAATATGAAAGTTATTTAATTTAACAATGAGGTCACGACCCCGCAGCCCTGAATAGGATTAAGTGGTATCAAAAATTAATGAAAGGAGGAATGGATTAATGAATAATTGAATGAATGAGATGATTGTTTAGCACATTTATTGATCTTTTGATGGATAAATCTGCTTATGAAAGGGCTGCTTCTAAACATGTGAGTGCATTTGAGCCACCTTGTTTCAGCTCAAGCGGAGCTTCAGCATAGCGTGTTGTGTAAAATGGTAAAACACATATTATGGATGTTGTGTTTTGTTTCTTAGAATCGTGACCAAATTTTAATCTCACATTTTGAGAACCTTGTTAATCCTTAATCTCGCAGCTTCAGAAGTGTCATCAGACACTCTGCTTCCCAGCTCGCTATGTCGCCCCTTTCACAGTTTGCTAGATGCTGAAATCCTCGGCAGACTCTTTCCTCTCTCTTGATTTTGAACATTATGTATCAGCTCCCGGCTGGACTGGCTTAATTTCAGAACTTGAAATTCTCAGATCTGCAGAGTTAACTTACAGGAGTGTATGTTTAAAGATAGGTTTCACTCCCTGGAACCTGCTGACAGTCCCTGTAACTATCATCACTGCTTTAGACCTAATGAAAAATGGCAGTAATCGAGGGCTGCTGGCTTTTTTTTCCTCAGAGGAGAGAACAGGGAGCTCCAGAGCTGAAAAAGACAAGCAGAGTCGAATCGATTCACCGAAAGGAAATTTACTTAGTGAAGCTGTAAAAACCCTCAAAACTCACATTGTTAGGCTGGTCTCACTTACTTACATATCCAGAAAGGGAAACTCAAAGTTCCAGCCATTTACGCTGTTTGTGCAGGACAGTGTGCTTTTAAACTGGATGAAGGGAGAGGTGGCTGTGGTTCAGGAGTGACCCGTGTGAACTGCCGCAGAAGGATGTGTGAATACTGTCTGTCTTCACGTGTTCATGTGTGTTTGGACTGAATGCCATCAGGAGATGCAGGCTTGGCAGGAGAAGCATTGCAGACACCTTCGACATGGAAGGTCGCCCTCTAACTCCCAACACTTGACAAATTTCTCACATCAGTTGTCCACAGAAAGCAGTTACAGTTGGCAAACAAGTTCTGAGGGTTGCTTTTTTTTTATTAATTACTGAAGTATAATTTATTTTCTGAAAACGACTAAACTGAGGCTGAATTGGCAGCGCTTACCCTGGCTTCACTGGGAAAGATAAACAAATGCCCCAAGGAGTTTTCACTATTTCCCAGAATGTAGCATTCATTTAAAGCATCCGTTTAAATTTTATGGATGGAGATGTTGCAACTAAGAGGGTATTCATGGGTAACTGGGTTAGGAAAATTAAATGGGAATCTGCATGCATAGAGTGAAAGCGAATGCTGCAGGGCTTGGCTTCTACAATAACTTTGCTCAGGCAGATTGATGGTATTTATGCTGCTGTGGCTAGCAGGATGCAGTGGAAAGCTAACACTGAAAGTCAGATAAACTACAAAAAATGCAGACTTAAAAAAAGAGTCCCTTGTGCCTTCAGACACTTCTTTTTTCCTGCACACTGATACATCTCCCACCCTCCTTCTCCAGCTCTCTCTCGCCTTCCTCCTTACTTTCACTTCTAGCCTCTGCAGCATATCTTCCTGTCCCTGTCCCTGAATTGCCGTCCACATTGTGTATGTGTGTGTCTCTACAGAATAGCGATCCACGAGCGTGTCCTTTATAAAGTAAAGATCAAATGCTAAGCCACAGCTCGGTTTAAGCATGCCCAGAATGAACCTGCAAGGAAGAGGAATCATAAACATTATTTGATCTTCAGCTTCTGTCACTTACAGACCTCCAGCCGCACACGCACACACAGCTTGAGGGCAGCACTTTCAGGCTTTGTTGCCTCCCTCAGATAGAGGAAGGTATACACAGACAGAGGAGGCGACTGGCCTTTTTCATTTAGACTGTAACAACGGTAAACAACGGCACACAAAGGCAGTGTTCTCTCTCTCAGCGCCCGTCTGCCTGCAGCCTGCACTCCACGCACCGTTTGATATTAAAAGACGAAGCAGGCGTGAACGGAGGAGGTGGTGGCAGAGAGGTAGAAGGACAGACAGTCGGACAGGAATGGAGACACAATGCTGTGGCATGCCGTTTGTGTGTAGGCTATATTTAAACCAAAAACAGCCAGAAGAATGTGTGCAAAGATATCGCCGTGCCAACGCAGACTCACTCTCTCTCCTCATCCATCCATCCATACCTACTCTGCCTATATTATGGATGTTATTATTATTCCTGCATGTCGTCATGTCGCCCCCGCTTCTCTCCTTCCCCCGAGCAAGGAAGCGGGCACCGCTGGCACCCAGCCAGATTACCCAATCAATCTCCTCTAAGAAGAAGGGAGGGTGGAAGGAAGCAAAGGGAGAGGGGGGGAGGAATGAGAGAGAGAGAGTGTGGAACAGAGAGAGGAAAGAAAGAGCAGCAGGAGGGGGTTGGAGGAGAGCGAGGGGGTGTTGGTGGTGAAAGAGACTTGAGAGGAACTGAAGCAGGCAAGACGGTGTGGGATGAGTAAATTCTGTCTTTAAGAAAAAAAAGAAAGAAGCGAGGGATAAAGAGCACTTTGAAAGAGATTTAAAGCGGGGAAAGCGAGCACCTGGCACAGGCACACAGTGAGTCACGGTGACGGAAAATGTGAAATATCACACACGGCGTCCAGACAAAGGCTCGACCATCAACCGTTGTTTACAGAGCGCGGCTCCTCCCCTTGTACCACCTGTTACTGTGGTCGAGCCGAACAAATGTTTAACCCTCTCAAAGAATCCCCCAGCAACAGCCGACCGCACATCTCCATCTAGCTACAGTCTGCACACTGCATGCTGGGAACTAGCAAGATTAAGGGTCTTAGTTTCCTTATCGCTTTTTTTATTATCATTGAATCAGTTGCTTCAGAACTAAAACATTTATCTGCTTCAGCAACGTGTCAACAGACAGAAAATATGTCACCAACCACTTTAAACATCCTCTAAGTGGTTTATTTTGGATAGCAACTCCAGTGAAATGTTTTGCAGCATATGATGATATTAAAAGGAAATTTTATGTTTAAAGGAGCCATCATGAAGGACCAATTTCATATATCAATCCTAGTCTTCATCGAAAATAGTGCAGAGGTAAATTTATCTTTTACCGTGCAGGATCAGGAAACAATGGTAGGAAATAATGTCTGAATAGCTGCAATCTGTGCTTAATGGACATTTTTTAAAATACATAATGTTCGCAAATATCCACGTGACTGTTCAGACGACCATCACAGAGATGATGTTCATCAATCAGCCAGGAGCCGAGTGAAGCCGGGCGAGTACCGCGATGTCAATGATGCACTTGTGGCGCTAAATCTGTGACTCTCCGCAGGCAGTGAAGCTGGGAATCGCAGATGTTTGGGGTCGTGACCCCTGGCTGGGGCAAAGCAAAATGTCTGCAACAGCAAAGGCAGAGTGTATCACTTACTGAAAGACTGTTTGTGTGAGACTGCAAACGCTTGCGTGCGCATCTGGAGAAGGAAAGGAGGCTGCCAGCGTTTAATGTGAGCGAGTGTGTGCGCAGGAGCACGCCTGCTCGCTCATCAATACGTAGGCTTTCTTCATCACAGAGCTCATGTGCTTTAATCACTCATATTACTTTACTAAAGACGTGCCATGTTCTTATAATCAAACACATTTCCTCACAGAGTGCTATTGAAGCACATCCAAATTCCAGCAGAAAAAAGAACAACAAGATGTGTGGATCCCTTTTAGGAAATAAATATGATTAAAGGCTGTGTGAAGAGGAAGGACAGAAATACAACTCCAACAATTAAGACCAGAGAGAGGACTTAAATTACTTTTACAGAGGTACAAGACTTCAGGCTCTTTATGATACAGTATCATCTCGTTTGCTTTGAGTGCATGTTTTCATTTGCATAAGAGTGTGGGTGTGTGATATAGGCATGTGGGAGTGTGAGCTTGAGTGTCTATGATAGCAGAGTCACCATTCATAGGTGAAGCCAAAGCAGAGGCCTCCAGTTCTGGGAGTGTGGCCAGGGCTCCAATCCCACCACATTCTCCTGGATTAGCCATCAACCAGTCCCCAGATCTGGGGATTAGCACATTATATTCCATGATCTTGCCCAAACTGCAGAGTCCAGGAAGTCGGTAGGCTAGTCGGACAGAGCTGAGTAAGAGGTGCCTTCAAAGCGAGCCAAGCCGAGACGAGCCAATCCAAAGCTGTAAGTAAGACAGTGCTCTGGCTCAATGTTGCCTGGCAACCAATTCATTTCCAGGAAACAAATAGCAAATCTATATTTCCAAATATTAATTTTACGGTATGGAACGGTTACTTTCATTGCAATCCACCACAAACACTGACAGATTAACCGCGAGAGACGAGCACATAATGTAAAAAAGCAAAACAAAGAAAAATGAAAACAATTCAATCTTGGTTTGCACACATTCTTCTCTCAGTATTCCCACTGAGCAACACGCAGAGCGGAGCGTGTACAACTCCTGGGAGCCGTGTTGTTTTTCACTCTGTGATCCTGGTGGACTCGGGGGAACGAGGGGGGAGCCGTTATCAGCAAGGGGCCGTGATAGAGACTCGATCAGGCCGTCGGTCTGCGGGGACCAAGGAGCCCGAGAGTTAATCAGAGACTGACAGACCTCTCATCACCCCGGGGATTCACACGCTTCGACCCTGACACTCTCTCCATCTCTCTGTCACACAAAGACACATGTACGGACATACTCACAGAAGCTGAACAGCCCTCTGCATTCTCTGTCTTCAGAGAAATTACAACTTATACCACTCGCTGATTGTGAAACATCATCGTTAAAAAGCAACTTGTTCTACTCATGAACTTGTCTGGAACATAACTTTATATTTCCTAAGTAAAGACAACACATTTTCCAAAGGGGATTGTTATTTCGGTCTGAATTTTGAGGAATATGTGTAAAATATTAAGCACATATGCGCTCGAGCATAATATTTAGATTCAATGCAATCATGAAAACCACAAAATCCAAAATGTTGCTCTTAGTGTTAACATCACACGGTATCATTTTACTAACTTTTCTCTATTTAAAAGGAAAGCCAGTGGAAGTTTCTCTTTTGTGGCACAAACGCAGCCGCCCTCTGACCTTGTTAACACACTCTGACCAGGTCAACTTGAGCCAATTTGTGGTGAGACATCACAAACTGACTGGACCCCTAACTCTCTCATCCTTCAACAGTTCAAGTCCTAAAGTCTAGTTAAACTAATTTAGCAAACTACAGATCTGCTGTGGCGACTGGGACTCTCAGCTGGCTGGTTAATGCAGCCAGACACATGAAGAACATTAAACAGCAGCAGGATTTGAAGCTACATGTTCAACCATATATTGACCAGCGCTGTCAAACAGCAGCTATTAAAGAGCTGACGTGCAGGTATCCAGCTGGCTTACCTCTGGAGAAAGGTGTAGGAAATTATATGGCATTTAGATTAATTAGACACAGTTGTCAGATTTAATTAACTACTAGGTTTAATTAACCATGTAATTAATCTTATGGTGGTCCAACACACGCACACAGACGGACGTGGAAACACACACACACATCAACTAGTGGCCACACAGACATGAACAGTACATGCGCAGCAAATGTAATCTGCTCGGCTGACAAGCACTCACACTTTTGCTGTTAAACCTCACAAGAGGGTTCGTCTGAACGGGTGGCTGGCTACGAGCGAAAACAGCCGGAATGAAATGCATGTGGTAAGAATAGCTCCGCTAATCCAGTTCAGGTTGAACTTCTGCTCAGGTGGGAAGATAATCTGGTGGCTGAAGCAGTTTGTCCAGTCAACATCCGCATACCGTTATAATCCTTTATCAAATATAGTCCAGGCAACATGGAGCAAATATTTATCACAGAAGCTGGCCGACTGGCAGGGAAAACATTCTGGGTGAAAAATGGATCTGTGAATCATGTGAAAAATGCTCATTTGCAGTTAGTAGAGTGTGTGTGTGTGTGTGCTCTATAGGTTACTGATCGACTGGTCTAACGCTTTAGAAGATGAAAGGGTCAAGGGGCCAGGGACCCTGACCTTTCATCACCGAGTCCACCCCCCGTAGCCATAACAAGGGCAGCCTGGCTGCCGCCTCAGTATATGTGCTGTAGATGAATGTGTGCATTAATGCGCTGGTGTGATAAGCCAGCTGCTTTGTGTAATTCTGACCTTTGCTGAAACCATGAATGGACCAATAAGTAGCCAGGCAGTAGCCCGACCTTTCACCTCATGGAAAAGATATTTGCTGGGACCGGAGGGGTCAACGTTTAGGTGCAGCTAACAGCTGAGCTACAGCGTTACGCTGCAGAAGCAGATGTGAAGGAAATGATTTCTGACCAAGGCATGGGATGTGAAAGGTTGTAGAATGCCACAAAGATTTGCTTTTATGCTGTGAGAATTCATAGATGAGGGGTGTAAGGGTTTTCCCATTAAATATAGAAGTGGCGTTCATAGGTTTTGCATTTTTAAAGCTTTCTATTTCAGACATCCAACTCACGGTGGGTCCCATCCACAGCAGAGGCTGCAGAGGGCAGACAGGAAACGGCGACACAACAAGATGCAGCCGCTTAACCTCAAACTTCTCTGCATGTGATCATGTGTTCACAAACATGTGTAAGTATGCGTGCATATGTCCTGCGAGAGGATTGGTTCAGTTCACTCACATAGTCATGGAAAGCCTTGGCCTCGCTGGAATGTTCGCATGTCTCTCTCCGATCCGGGGCAGCGCAGTACAGATCCCAGAATACACTGTGCACACAGGACAAGACAGCAGTTAGACACACGACTCCATCCAAACACATAGTATGTTGTTAATGTTTCTTCTGCAAATTTCACTGCAAATCCCCGACAAGGACAAGTTAATGTAAAATGCATTTGGAAGCAAATAGACAAGAAGTGCATCTCCATTAACTCGTCGAATCGTGTGACTGCTTTAAGACGTGGTTGCTCAAATGAAGCTCAAACTCACAAATCTCTGCTTCCTGTGTTTAAGATCAAAAAGTAGTGAACTGCATCTCTTTCCATTCGTCATGACGATGCTCTACCCGCCACTCTCCCTCACATAAGCATTATCCTAATAATGTCACAAGCAGTCACGCCTGCGTTTGGTTCGTACGCAGCCGGAAAGTTTGGACAGTGCTTTTATTTATGTAATGATGTGATCCAGAAGACTCCTCTGGAATTCAGATCATCCATGAAATAAGATCATGAGATCATCCGCTCTTGTTTACTTTGCTTGTCTTGACAGTTTGAAAAACTCTAAGCTGTGGGCACATTTCACATAGCTCTCTGAAGTTTTCTTGGTTTGTTAAATCAGGAATCCTCCACACCAGATCCACAAGCAGCGGCAAACACACACACCTGCAGTCAGCTCCAAAGAGTTTCACTTCTCCACATGGCCCTCTCAGCGTGCCCTGGCGACCTGCAGGTTACTGACCAATCAACTTTGATTATGTTACTTACTGCCCAATCAGCCATACTCATATAATTTAACTGGAGCAGTCCCACTCCTCCGGGGCAACAGGGGCCACCAGGTCCCACTCCAAATGGGCCCTTAATTACTGCACTGAAATTAAGTACTCACTAAACCAGTTCACATAAAGCTGTTCTCCTTCCTCAAGATATTGACTTTATGAACAGTGCATTTAAAGAAATCTTGAGAGGAAATTCTTTTAAAGGTGCAGATATATCGTTGCACACAAATGTAGCGACGATGTGAGACAATGAATTACACCTGTAACACTGCATGTTGTCACATTCAGTCATTTATCATAGCACAAGTTGTTTTTGTTGTTCGCCATTATAATCTCCTCTAATGCACTTACTATAAAACACAGCTGATTGCTCGTTTACACATTCCTTTCATGTCCTTTGAATTTCGTTATTTAAGGGCATCAAGGAAACAAAAGTTCAGCAAAAGGTGTCCTAGAAAAAACAAAGACGCGTTAGATTTTTAACCCTGCTGCAAGCCGTACGGACTTTTCAAAGCATATGAGCTAAAATAGAAATGTCTTATTAAAGTACATAAAGATTAAAAGAGTCGGCGCCCCGAGGCACTCGGCGAACACCGGGGTCGTCTTCAGACAAGGAGGGCGCTGAGGAACAAGGAGGGTCTGTGCAAAGCCGGCGGTGAACACATGGTGTGTTGTGCTGCCCTTCTGTCACTTGACAATAAAGGCAGTGTACATTATCATATCTATCAGCTGGTGTTAAAGAGATTGCTGCTCTGTCAGAGACGAGACGCGGCGAGGAGGCGCGACCATCGCAAATCCAATCAGCTCTCAGGGAAATGAAATGCGACGCAGGTCGCAGTTTGTTACAGAAAAGGCTGAACCAGGTGCCGGCGCAGGGGTGGGGATAAGGTGATCTTACATCTCCTGGCCTGTAAGGACTGAAATATATTGAACAGCTGACCTGCATGTGTCTGAGCCACGCAGGGAAATCTCATTCTGCATCTCTGTGCATAATCTGAAGCAAAATCACAGCTGGAAGATACTAAATGTGGAAACTGAGAATTTCATTATTCTTATATTGTTTTTTAGGGATGTCGACATGAAGACAGAGCTTCTATTTAAAAGGGGAGAAAAGGGTTGAAAGGGTGACCACGTTGTCACATCTAATCTGTAGAAATGATCTGGGAAGTCAACACTCACAGTTAATTAACACTGGTAATCAACAAGAATACTTACACACCCCTTATAGTAGTAAAATGTCTATCCAATTATCTAATCATTTCCATCTAATCATCCTACCATAGGACACTGTTTATGATCTATTGGGAAGTAACTGGTGTTTCAGCCACACCACTGTGCTGTAGGTGAAAAGTTTAACTCTTCCCACCTCGAAGAGTCACCGGAGAGATTTAAATTGCAAGTCTGGGTCATTTCAAATGATTATTTTATTATATAAATGAAAAGGAAGGTTGAAAAATATGGGCGAGCACTGTCAGCGCGCACTAAAATACTCGCGCTTTGTATCCAGAAGAGAGGAAAAAGGGATTAGCGTCCGACAGTCCAGAAGAAGACAATTACTAAAATTAAATGCCATCGTGATAATTACTTGCAATTAACTGCGGTCTGACAAAGCCAGTGGTTACAATGTGCTTTTCCATTATAATAAAAAGGGTAAACAAAGAGCGGCGGCCACACAGGCAGGTCTGTATGATAATCCTGCGTCTGGCGGTTGGTCAGTCAGCACAGAGACGAACAGAAATTAAGACGTAGGTGGAGACAGATGGAGATAAGGAGGCAGACAGAGCACGAGGGAAAGAACCAAAAAATAAAATTAAACGGAGCCAACTATGCTCGTCTTATCACAACAGGCTCTTCGTAATGGGACAAAATGTTGCAATCAAAGAGCGGAGGTGGGGAAGCACAACCCCTCCAGTTGTCTTTATTACCTTGACTCAAGCAGCAGATATAACCTCCTGGCAGCGCCGATGTACGCAGCAGCAACAATACTCTGACATAGAAATCTGCTAAACCCCCATAAGACTGTGGCTAATAAATAAAGCATAAAGCACCTTTTTAAAGAAAAAGACTAAAGGCTTAGGAATCTGTGACCCTTTCACACCATCACAGGAAAACAGCAAATCAGTTACTATGGAAACGTGTAACTCACTAGTTTATTTAAATATGATTATGTTACATCCATGTTAAAATGTTCACCCAGTAATACAGTAATATTAAGGAACCATGTCAGTGCTGTCTCACAAACAGTTTCCGTTTATAATAAGATAACGGATAATAAAAATCAATTATCGCCGATATCGCTACTGGACATGTGTATTGATGCTAAATAGCTTCCCTTCTATGAACAGACACTCATAGTATCATAAAAATATTTAATTTACCTGCATAAACAACAAGATTAGCAGCGTCTTTTATCTGTTATCCAAAATGAATCAAAGCTAAAGTTTCCACAGACAAGCATTTTATTTATGAAGCTGATGTGTTAAACTACATTATCTCTGTTTGCCTGGATCAAACATTTGCAACCTGGACAGTTAGCCTGACTTATCAGCAAAGAATTGAGGATCCTAAACACTAAAAAGCTAAAGTAAAGAGTTTTCAGCCACATGCAATCAGAGAGAGGCCTTGTTTTCACCAGCTGCTGAAGACCCTGGATCAGAAACATAAGCTTCCATCACAAACCTCACTTTACAAAACCCCGACTGTTCCCACAAACAATCGCCATCTTTCATGTAGGGATTTCAGAACCCATCATCTTTGAGATGCATATTTAATCATCATGACACGTTAACGTTAATCCAGTTGTGAGACCAGGACAGAGTTACAAACCATAGAAGATATGAATGCATACATACAGTCCCGTAAGTGGCACACTGTGTTTGGATTTGCAACATTATCTCACTGCAATGCAACAACACTTTTTGTGTCATTGCAGTGAATTTCATGTTTTTAGCATGTGTTTACATAATACAAAACAATAAAAATGGCCATGAGCTCACATATACTCAGAGCACTGAAATCCATCCATCCATTTTCTACCGCTTGATCCCAGAGTGGGGTCGCGGGGGGGGGGGCTGGAGCCAATCCCAGCTATCAACGGGCGAGAGGCAGGGTACACCCTGGACAGGTCGCCAGTCCATCCAGACATGGTTTGGTGTGTAAGTGAATTGGAGTTTCTATGAGAACGGCTTGGTCTGTGTGACTTTGATGGAGTCTACATGATGTTTCCATCTGAGGCCCTGTGCAGAAAAGCATCTCAGCACTGGTTACTGTTTTGAAGAGCTTCTTTACAGTCTGATTAGGGATGAAATGCATTTATTACACATGTCGAGTATTATCGGGATACGGATATTATCGGCCAATATCGGCATTAAAAATATTAGTATCAGTTTTTACTTTTTTTTAATGACAACTTTCACACAGCATGTAGATTTTATATGTCACACTCTGCAGCAGAGTCTCCTCTTCAATGACCAATTGGTGTTAAGTAGTTTTCCATGTTTGTTTGGAAAAACTGGCAATAAATCCTGCTGTGACATCATCAAACCAGGATGCAGCATAAGGAGCTTTGAAGTGGACTCGTCTGAATGTTTTGGGATTATTCTCAGACATCAATTTGCTTAAAAGCTGATAATATGTCTTATTTACCTGAAATTATTTTGTTTTTCTTGAGGGGGGTGTCAAAATATATCAATAGAAAAATCAATGTTGAATATCACTAGCAATTATATGTACAATGTTTATGTACACATTAGGTTTACTTTCTTGTGTGACTTCCAGGTTTATTAACGAGGAAGCTGTCTGGTATGGTTTTTATTTTTTATTTTATTTCCTTTGAGATTTTCTTTCCACCAAAGCCATGTGGTTATGTTTAGGAAACAGCGTCTGGTCATGATAAGGAAAAACAACGTGTGCTTTTCCTACAAACTGTCAGCATGTCACAAGGCAAGGGATGTAGATCCATATGTACACACAACATAAACTAGCAGCATATTTTCCTGACGACTCAGATCAGGACACCATGGTAGAAACAACACAGCCTGTGCATTACTGTGTTTCATTTAGATATGACAGCTGTTGTTGATCATTCTCTGATGTGAACAAACAACTATGTGGTGGATGTTGATAGTTTTTCTAACTGGAAACTGCTTCTATTCACAAGAATCACACATTAAAACACAGAAAATAAGAATAACCAGAACGAAACAGAGAAGTAGATGCAGATGGATGCTAATATTTGTGTTTATCAGGAGTACTGCAGACACATGGAAGTACGGGAGACTACTCTCTATTGTCTCTGTCTCTTGCAAGCAAGAATTTCAGCTAGAGGCTATCACATACAAGATCCCTCTGAATGCTGTTGTTGTGTTTGAGTAAATGTGCTATGAGTAATGGATTGTGTGTGGTGTTAGGTGGGTGGGGGGAAGTGGGCACTGATTCAGTAAACATCCAGTGAAAACTGGTTAAAGCAATCAATTTTGGGACAAGGAGGACACAACTAGCAGTGGCCAATAGAGAAAGAGCTAATGACACAATCAACACCTGCAGCCGTCACTGAGCCTTTTCTTTATCCTTCCACCCATAACAACAGATGTGGATGAGTGACCCCCTCCACCAGTCTCCCTCTTCCAAGCCCCCCTCCCCTTTACCCCTGTGTTCTTATTCTGAAGCAACTACCCACCCACCCACGCCGTTGTACAGGAAACAACTATGGATGCAAAACCCTAGCGAGGTACCGAGGAGGAGACATCGGGGGTGGGGTTGGGGTGATGGTTGGATCGGGGTCTTAGATTTGGCTGTTTAACACAAAAGATCCTGGAATGCAAAGAGTTAATCCATTCGGGGGTCTCTCTTCCGCAAACAAAGGGACGGACCTCCAGACAAAGGTTGCAGGAGGGGGAGCGCTGGGTGAGGGATGAGGGAGGTTGGTGGCTTTTCTGCCATCTGGAGCTTTTGTTTTGGGTGGCGGAGTAGTGGACAGGGGGGTGGAAAACGGACTCCACCCCGCCTCACACACACACACAAACACACACCCTTCCTATTCGCATCCAAATGTCCTGCATCCACGTGCTGTGTGGCCCAGACAGACGCCCCTCTGCTCGGTCATCCTGCAGAGGAGCTCTGCCCTCACCAGCCCTGCTAATCATCACTCTATTACTCTCCAACTGCTCTCAGGCAAACATGCAATGTCATCTCCCACAACAGTGAAATATATCAATACAGTCAGAACTCACACTCAGTTTCCCTTTTTTTCCACACACACAGGCTCCCCGAAGCGCTCCTATTGGTCAAGGCAAACCCACGCTGCACTGTATGTTTGCGTATGTCATTCTGTCACTATAACTGGTAGCTGTGCAATTGTGAGCTGTCAGGTTGAGAGAAGCCAGGCTCTTTAACGACCATTATGAACCGTGTCAACAGGCTGCACAATCCCAACACACACAGGGGCCAGAGAGGGCGAATGAATGAAGCCGCACGTCCGGGTTTATTACACAGGGTCGGCCGGGGGGCTTTGGGGATGAGCGGGATAGCGTGAATGACAAACAAAGCAGGCCCTGTCAAACCCCTTATCCCCTCTCTCTGCCTCTCGTGATGCCTTGCTGAGGATTCAACCTCCCTGCCAGCCGGATTCTTTGTCTACAACAGTTCCAGCTATTCATTCTTGTCTGTTCTCGTCTCTTTTTGACTTCAAGTTTTCTATCTCTCAGTTTGACAGACATAAAGGAAAGGGGGGGGGATCTAAATTTGGTTATTTTTATTCAAGGAGAAAAAACAAGTGTGTCAGGCTTCACGTTTACTGACCCTGCTTTTCCAAACTGGTAGAAACACGTTCTTTATTGATCAAGCATTAAGGGATCTGGATAGAAAGGAACCCAAATCAGAGGGTTGCAGCATTAAATGGATTCATGGATTAAAATCTGAAAAGTTTCCAAACCGCTTGGCTCACCTTTGAGCAGGAGAGCTGCAAAGGAGCCCAAAAGGCGAGACTGGAGGTGTAACATGTGAGATAACATGTGGTTTAGTCCTCTGATATGACCTTACTTAATTAAGTTTCACCCCTGCTTCAACTGGCATAAAAAAGTCACACAAAGACTAAAAACTTTCTTAGATTCGACAGTGCTGACCCTTCCTGAAGGTGTTCTTACCTAATGTCCTCACTGCAAATAAACTGCTTTTCAGAAGATTCATGACTGATGCTCACATAACAACTACATTCCTCTTAACCCTTACTTTCAAGCATCTGTATCACCCTTCCTCTGTCATTTTCTGGTTTTCACACCCACTTCACACCATGATTGGCCAGCTGGTCAGAGGTGATGGAGGAGCCAGGCATTGCACTTCTCTTTCCAACCTGTCTTTATTCATCACTCCTCTTACTCAGCTGTTTGTGGTTCTCCTCAGATGCAACCCTTTGGACTGGACTGACTGGGCGTGCTAAATCGCATGTGTTCTGTGATGCCCAGCTCTGTACTTCACCTACAAGCGTGGTGGAATATCAGGTGTAAACTCTTCGTTTTTGCACCAATTTGGCCCAATTTCCTTTGAATTTGAAAGTGCAGAATGATGAGGCCAGCACCGCTACATATACCTGCAATTCAACAGTGTTGCTGTGTGTGTGTGTGTGTGTATTCCTGAGTACAATGCAAAAATGAACAGCTAATTCTATGTTCACTTCATGGTGCAAAACTAGCAACATTAAGAGCTGGAGGGATTCAGCTTGCTGTACTCTGTAAAGCACTGTAATAAGAGGATCTGCCACTGATTTTGACTTTAATTGGACAGTGAACGCTCCAGTGAGAGGTTACAAAAACATTGTAAATAACAGACTAGGAGAAGTTAGCTCACTTGTCAATCAGAAGGACACCAGGAGATGATGCACTTAGCAGTCCCTGCAATTACTGTCCCTCTCTACCCGGCACATGGCTTCATTCCTTGAAGAGCACTTCTGCTGTATAAATGTAAGCTGTATGTGTGTGTGTGTGTGTGTGTGTGTATGTGTGTGTGTGATTAAGATGGGGAAAGAGAGGATCGGTGTACATACCACCACCATGAGTGTAAAAATCCTGGAGGTTCCCCAAGTGTGATGTTTTTCTCCCATCGGATCTGAGGAAGAGAAGAAGGGAGAAGGATGAGAAATTAGACTCCACTACATGTTTTATGCATAGTGTAACTATTTTGCTTAACGTTCCTCCCAATATTAGACCAGCACAGTGATAATGAGACAGAGAAACAGGTCGGCGAGGAGCACGGTGATCTGCAGTGCAGCGCAGAGACGCAGAAACTGTGACTGTCCTTAGCGCTGCACTCACAAACATGCAGAGCTCCTGCCTGTATCTGGACACTATGATAAGATCCAGCGAGAGATAGGGGACCAACTGCCTGCTTTACACACTCCCACTGACATGACTCTACACACACACACACACACACACAGAGATTCAGGGCATAAGTCTGAGAGTCTGAGAGGGCGGCATGACAGCAGCAAGATTTCTCTATTTTTCTATACGTTCATGATATAGACAAAACAGATACAAGCCCCAGGTTTCTATTAAAGTCTCTTTTCTGCAGATTTCCCCAGTGCCACTTATAATGATGTGATGTGCCGTGTGTTGTTGTGGGCCTGTTGATTTAATGCCGCTAAAGAGCTGAGTGCTGCACTGTGCAGGAGAGCATAGAGTGGCAAAGTCCTCCTGGGAGCTGCAAGTGTATTTTGTGTATACTGTAAACGTGAGCGAGAGTGCGCATGCTGCTCGCTGAAGGAGGAACAGGGGCTAATTAAGGCAGGAGAATACAGATGATAGCGCTCTAATTAGATGAGCAGGTGTGTGTTTGCGCTTTAAGTCTAACTGCAAGTTTGATAAGTGCACTTTTAAAGATTGTTGTATTTTATGTTGAAGTAAATAAAGACATGAGATGAATGTGTAGGTGTGTAATGCATCGAGCAACAACCGTGTGTTGTTTTTTTATATGAATAAAGGCTGAATTTTAGGTGTATCGCATACGCAGCACACAGGAGTGTGAAACAGTTTCTAACTGGAGCCCATCTGATGACATGATAAGTAAACAATGCCTGGATAAAAGTTGGCTGACTTAGACCTTCCTTTGGTTGCCATTAAAGCTCTTTCAGGGTTGGAGAGTGTATTACGTGAAGCTTAATAAAGCCGACGGACAAAAGAAGTGTTCTACTAGAGAAGGCCTGGACGCGAGACCATTAGCAGGAAGGATGTCCATTAAGGAAAAGGATGCAATACATTAGAGACCTTACCTCTTCCACAGTTCAGGAGCATAATATGAGGCTAATATGCAGAGCAGACCTGGGACAAATGCTCATGTTTTCGGTTAAATTACATTTGCTTTACATAACAAGCGCTGGTTTCCGAGTGACAGAAACAGCAACCTGTGTTTATAACCTGTCCGGCCGCTCTAATTCCAGTTTCTGATTAGAAATTAGAGCTAAGCCATTACCACCACATCGCATAGTCCCAATAAACAGGCAAACGCTTGTTGTTGTTGAGCGATTGTAAAGATAAGATTGTTCGAGTAATATTTTCATATTTAAGTTTGTTGCAGTCCAGTTTCGGACTCAGAACAATTGTTCTGCAGCTGCTTGAACCGAGAGCAACCTATAATGTGAATTCCATTGCTGCTCATACAATGGAGGGGGAATCACCTTTGTGGACAGGAAGTCACATGAAAAGAGCTTCTTACCTCTGACAGGAAGGTCTGTGCTGATTTCTGCGCTCCAACATGCAGCAAATACTCGTACACGTATAAAGCTAACCTGGAAAACACAGAGAGGAAACACAGACATCAGTTTTCATTCAGAAAAATACATGCTTTATTATTACTTCACAATACAAAAAAATATCTGAAACATCTTTGATTTCTCTGCGTTGCATTTCGTGTGAGCTTCAGCAAAGGAGAGTTTGCAGTATGAAGATGTGAAGGGACTGTTAACGTGTGATGTAAGACTCTGAGCTAAAGAGCTTTGGTGGCACTCAGCCATATCGCTGTGGTTTTAGGATCTCTGCTGTTGAGGCAGAGGGACAGAAAACAAAACAGACACAGAGAGGAACACGGACAGGAGGGATGAGGAATACCCGCAGACATGGAAACGCTCAGACTTCACCACATGGCTTGTTGGGTTCCAGGTACAACATGTATATGTGTGTTTTAAAGCAACAGGCATCTGTTGATTTTATGTCCTCTTTTCCTTTATAATGAAGCATTTTGGTTGCTCACTTCAAAACAATGTTTGTTAGAAATCAGAAATCAGAAAGCCTACAATGAGATTTGGGGGTGCTACTCTTTATGGTATTTGCATTCGAATAAAAGGAACATAAAAAATGTTAGAATAAGGGCAAAAAGAAGAGATAGATAGAAATAAAATATCTACCTCCCCCTTTTGCCCATTTATACTTCCTCCCTGATAGAACAGAGCACAATGTTTGATTCATCAAACAAGCTCAATCCAACCCTAGATATCCTAACCCATCCTCACTTGAACTATAGAAACTGCTGCCTTTACTATATTTGCATTATTGTTGCTGTTTTGTTACATGGCATGTTACAATACCACTTACAATACAATACCTACATATACACATCCTACATTAGTGTGCAAACACTAGTCTGAAAAACTCAAGGCCTTTCTTTCTATAATATCCCCTCAAAGCAATTTGTTATGTGCAAACAAACCAACATGTGGCATCATCTTTGAACTCTCTGGACTTAATTGTCTGTATGTGACAGTTCACAACACTGAGGAGGTAAAAACCTGCAGAACACTGCAGAGTGACATGGGAAAGGAGACGAGCTGTTACTTAAAGGTACAACAAGTTGTTGCTTTTCATGCAAAATGTACATTAATGTCCTGTACGAACACACGCTGCTTGAAACGCCATCTTTTCCACTATGCAATCAGACAGAGTAACCATGAAAATAAAGCCAGAATGAGCATAAAAATGCTCCGATCGACAGGTTACCCATCTCAGTCATGGAGAGAAATAGAAATATTTCTCTAAATGACTTTTCATCATATCAAACAATTCCTTCGTTTCTCATCTGTCAAAAAACACGTGACCACAAATAAAATAAACTTTTACTACAAAAAAGATTTCTTTTTAAATGTGGTGATTCAAGAGCAAGTAAAAGTCTGGTTGCTTAGCAACAAAACAGTGGGACTCCATAAAATCATTGCTTCCCGCCAAGAACTGGTATGACACATCACCTAATTAAAAACCACGAATCTGTTTTTCATCTGTTTTGTTAAAAATTTAACACGACTTACTTGTTAATTTGAGAGATTTAGAGGTACTGATATGATGTTTTTGTTACCTTTAGACACAACCGGGCTAGCTTTGATCCCTTTATCCTTCTTAATGCCAAGTTAATCGACTACCAACAGCTTCAGGAGTAAAGAGACAGCATTAGAGGTGTGCTGATCATCTCATCCATCATGAATTTATCAGTCTTACACATTCTTATATGAAACACTTTGGCAGGCAAGTTACAAAGAAAAGACTTATCGTGAACGTAATGTGCATATTCAAAGCATCTTTTATAGGACAGCAGACTATTCTGCTTCTCAACAGCTGACTCCTCCTTGTTGCTTGTCGCTGCCTTTGCCTCATTAGTGCTCATTACACAGTGACTAGACAGGATCCTGACAAGTGCAGCTGGCACAGACTTCAGATCACTGAAACTATCATCCCGAGTAACTCAAATATATTATTCACACCTAACAGAGACTTCCGGATGAACTCCGGCTTAGCCTTGCTACAATAAAAAGAAGCAACTACATCCTAAATCAGGGGTCTCCAACTCCGGTCCTCGAGAGCTGCCGTCCTGCAAGCTTTAGCGTTTCCCCGCTGCAACACACCTCACCCAAATCCGTGGCTCATTAACAAGCAGGTGCAGAAGTCTGAATCAGGTGTGTCGTACCAGGGAAACTGCAGTGCCACTGTTTTCATGCCGGTCACATGCATCCCAGCGCAGACGGTTGATGCTGCATGATCTGAATGAATTAATAATGAGTCAAAAGTGAACAATTTGCTACTTAATCTTCTCTCAAACCTCGCAGAATGCCAGCAAAGTGTCCTGACGGCCAATGACATATTACAGCTGATTCAAAGCAAGTTTAACAAGCTTCAGACAACAGCAGACATCACATGCATTCTCTCTTACGCTGCATGTGACTGGGTTAGCACTCACGTCAAATACTTTGTGTAAATATGTTGTGTGAAACAAGACTGCTTGCCTGAGCTTCATGTTTAGTGTGTTTATGCAGCAGTTGCTGGGTGATGGATGTGTTTGTACACTAGCAGGACTGGCGCATGATAGCCGTACGTGCCAGCCACCGAGTCACATGTAGAAGCGGAGTACTTGTCGTAAATGTTTAATTTTGGTCTCGAATGGAGTGGCTGTCCTGGTACCGTCATGTGACAGTGATCAGTGTTGTGTTTGAGAATATGTGCATCCTGTTTATATAGGTGTTGTCTGAAAATTTGTGTAACAAAACCTTTTTTTTTTACTTCTCTGTTTGAAGCAGGGCATTTCTGCTTAACATGACAATCAGCAGAAGATGATTATTATTGCATTTCTTCCGGTATTGTTGAGTCCGTTTTGTTCTCAGAATCATTGGGATCGATAACATTTGTAAACTCTGTGAGAGTTATATGATTATCTAATGTTATTTGCATGTGCAGGAAGCCACAAGGAAGTCCGATGGCTCCTTGGGCTTTAACAGCTCTGCAGGAGGAGAACTCCTGTGTGCATGGAGCTAACTGAAGTCCACACAGATGCATGTCAAACTCAGCTTCATGAGGGTTTCGCAGATCAGAAAACACAAAACAAGAGTATCTCTCTAACTGAAACTGTAGGGGAAGTGAGATGAAACATGGAGATTTTATCAGTTTACACGTTTTCCAGGTTGTATCTCAGTAATGTGACCTTTTGCTTTATAAAGGAAGGCATCAGCCTCGACTGTGTTTGCAGTCAGGGGTGCTGTTAATTTTCTTTCCTGTTAAAATACAGTTCTTATCGTTTGGATGCAGTTCCTCTGTGAATACCACACATGGTAACACCGTCAGAGAAAAGGTGTTAAATGTGAGTTTCTGGTTATGTTTTCACTCACTGTGCCGGGATGGGGAAGTTTTCCTGTTGGAGTTAAGGGGAGAGGGGGGGTTCCCTAGTGTAACATGTAAGAACGAGGTTCACTTTGCTGTGTGAAACACCCAGTGGCAGACATCAGCTCCAATACGGCCCTTCTGCACTGTACAGTATTGCAGAAAGATTCCCATGAGCACCGCTGCAATGAAATTTTCATGGCAGAGCCTGGTGTGATCTGAGGGGCTCTGTGCTCTAGTGATGGGCACCTGCCCTGGCTGCAATGCATTATTTAAAAACACTCATTCAATCCAGGCTTTAGGGGACACCTTTTGTTACCCTGTCAGAACCAGTAAGTGTAACTCGACTAAGCATGAAAACCCATGACAACATTTTTAAGGTAGAACAGGTAGATGCAGACATGAGAGGATGGACTGTGTGGCGTGTCAGAGGGAGACGCAGGGTCAGGGCCACGGATCTGACCCCTGTGCTACTTACAAGTGTCATTCAGGAATAAAAGATGAGATGCTTACAGGACAAACCACACGCAGCCTTTTCAGCCTCTCACATTTCCTCCGCTGTGTGTTTCACTCTCGCTGATGATGCCACAGAGGAAATTTAACAAAGGAAAACACGGATGCAGAGTATATAATTAGAAGTGGGCTGAAGAGAACGATCATTTTACCTGTAGCTGAGTAAAAAACCACCGTCGGGGAGCCAGAAAAGCCAAGGAGCAAAGCGTCTGTCATTCATGCTCTTGTATCAGTTCTTACACCATGCAACAGTGAGTCAAACTAAAGCAAAGGGGTCGAACAAATCTACGACACCTTCTGTGATCTTCCCTCCTCTTCTGGCCCTACCTTCATTCAAGCAAACTAGCACTTTGCTCCACATCGAGGCATCAAGGAGCTCTCTGCCACTGCCTCATCCCCTGGAAACACACCTGACATTTAGCCCCGGGCTGTTCCAGCCGGCCTTCCCTTCCCTTCACTCGCCTCCAGAGACGAGGACATCCCAGCTGAGTTTAGCCAGCTAAAGCACAGACAGTTAGCAAATTAACTTTCATGTCTTGTTCTGAATAATTCAGCAGTGATAGTGGTGTCAGGGTGAGGTAAGGTATGCATGAAGGAAGTGATGGAGGACTGAGCTGGGCAGGTTAATGCATTCGTAAGAGGAGTATAAAGACACAACTCACATATTCAGCCGTGTTCTGAGTTCAACACGAATCTGAACTGGAAATCAAATGCACATTTTTATTTGCTGCACGTAAAATATGTATATAGTGTGGATGAGAGCGTGCCGGTGAGTGAGTATGAATGAAGGTGTAGAAGTTGAAGGTGAATGAGAGGCTGTTTGAGACACCTCCGGTACTGTAAAGCCGTTTCTCAATGCGCCTCACCGTTTGTGTTTGCTTTGCTTTGTTGTGGCACTTCCTTTGTCAAAACAAACGAGCATGTAAACACGGATGGCTTCAGCCACGGGTTAATCCCCGCGCGTTCACACGTGCACGTAAAGGCATCTGCATGAGCCGCGTGCTCATGAGGCCGACTCGTTGCCGTGTTACATCTCACAAGAGTCACCTCCAGCCTCAGAGTTTATCCGCCTGCAAACGTGTTTGTTTGCCCAACCCATTCACAAGTTAAAGGGGCAGAGGAGAGAGATTCTCCAAAGATGAGCGATAACAGTGACATAATTGTGTCAAAGCCAGAGCTCTGCCAACGTTCACTTAATGAGGACAGCGATGACATAACCCATGATGAAAGAATTAGTCCAAACTTTGTTTTCCATTATCACTTGACCTCGTCACCGTCCACACTCATGCTCTCTATGCTAATGACACACACTTTTGTGTTGTGTGCCGTGTTGCCAAACTGATTAACTTCAGGCACGTAGCTTCAATATTTATACTGCCTCCTTTATTTCCAAGCGAGAAGACTAACAAATTTGTGCGGATGCACCGAAAGCAGCTGACGACAGGCAGCATTAATTGACTGTTGACAGATCTGAATGAGAGCACAGTCAGCCAAAGGATGCTGGGGTTAATCAAGGGTTTCTTTACTTTTAGAGCAGTGTTTGTGCCTGCGTTCATGCTCGACTCTTTATGCATCCTTCACAAGCCTAAAATGCAGATGGCAAAGCCATCTGTGTAGAGTCAAAACCATGCATTCAGACCTGAAGATCTTCATTAAATGGCATGTAAATACATGGTAGGAGCCAGAGGAGGAGCAGAGGATGTAAAGACGCTTGTGCTTAAAACAAACTGATTAACTTCGCTCTTGAAGTTCTTTTCAAAAGCAAATCCAGAATCACTTGAACTGACGCACAAAAAAAAAGCATAAACAAAGTATTAGCGCGCAAACGCGAGAAGCAAAAATCTTTTGGGGGGGAAAAAAGATGTTTAATCAAGCTTTTAAACATGTTTGTGAATGGCACCTTTAATTAAGATACATGATTCATCAGGACACATTTCAAAGAGGTCCCTTACCGCATAATAACGAGACATTAATATTGAAGTCGCTCCATTCAGCGCTCCATCCAAATTAAATGAACAAAAAAAATCACAAATATTAATTAATGTCTTTGGTTGCAAGCGCTCTCGGTTCTTCCTCTACCTTTATTATTCATTTGTTCTCTCGTTACAAAGGAGCTTCCTCATAATGGCGGGGGGGGGGGGGGGGGGGGGGGGGGGGGGGGGGGGGGGGGGGGGGGGGGGGGGGGGGGGGGGGG
>JBAMHV010000015.1:17686101-17698384 GCA_037177535.1 Pseudomugil gertrudae | reverse complement strand
TCCATCCATCCATCCATCCATCCATTCATCCATCCATCCATCCATCCATCCATCCATCCATCCATCCATCCATCCATTCATCCATCCATCCATCCATTCATCCATCCATCCATCCATCCATCCATCATCCACCTAACCAACTATTATATATACCTGTTTTCATTTGAAGCCTACTTCAACTGGTATCACACGAGACACTAAGTGCAACCTGGATAGTATACAATCAATCTGATCATCACATAAATTTTCCATCTGAATTGCTTTTCCCTTTTTAATTTAGTTTTTTCACCTTCACTTGGTTTTAAATACAGATAAATGTATATGCTTTTGTTCCCACCATGCAGTGATATTTGCATTCTCAGAGTAAAAGATGTGTATGAAAGTTTCTTCACAGATTCATTTTTCGCCTTTTTAACAGCCTGTTCTCCAGTTTGGTAGAGCAAATATTTTAGAGCCTGAAATGAATTTCATTAAAAATGTGTAGAAATAATTTTGGCTGAGCCAGCCGTACAATTTGGTCTGGGTATGTAACACCAACAAATGTTAATAATTGTTGCCACATTATAAACCATCGTCTCATTTGTAAAAAAAAAAAAAACGATTGTTCCAGTTATGTGCAAATGAAGACAGGAAAATGCAAAAATAAAAACCAAAGACAAAGCATTTTTCTCTTGCTTTTTTCCCTCTGAACCTCACAGGGTTAATGGAATAAAAGGCTGTGTATTAGTACACTGTAGATATCCTGATAGCAGAAGTAGCAGACAAAGGGAGTAAACGTTTCTGATCTGTTTATCAGTACTAAATTATTCTGTCCTTCCTATTGTGCATTCAAACCCTCATATTTGATAATCTAGATGTTTTGTGCCATTACATTCTACATAATTGCATGTGGTGTGGTATAAAATTAATTTAGCATAATCTTTTAAAGCAAAACATGCTGCATATTTATGGTGAACGACATGCCCTTATAATAAAATTCTCCCAAAATACAAATGGTTTTGTAACAGTTAGTGTGACATATTGTGTTTTTTACTCAATGGTTAGATAATTATTACTTGTCCAAACAAATCTCCTTATAAAGCTATTAAATATATGTTTAAAAGCCTAAACTTGATCGAAAACACATATTTCACTAAACGTTCAGGAGGTCTGAAACTGTTTTTAAAATGTTTACAGTATGCATCACCGAGGAGGTGAATACTGTCTGAAGAAATAAAGATAACCCTGAGACCATCTTTCATATGCATTCATACAACTGGGTAGCAATCACTAAGGTCCTAGATTCATAGGTTTTTATTCATGGCAACTGCACTCCCATCACTTCTTACCACACAAACAGCTCTGAGGTTTATCGAATTAGCTTTTTAAGCAGCAGAGAAGACATGATCTTTTCTCATTCTGAGAAAATAACAGAAGAAAGGGTAGTTGTAAACCCAGAAGCAAGTTAATGAAGGTGATCTTGCTTATTACAAGGGAAATGCAAGCTGCGCTGAGCATGCGCCAGGTTGGTGGTACTCACCATTCTGCTCAGAGGACAGCTGTTTTGCAGTCAGAGCACAGCTTCTGTTGCATTTCTGATCTCACACAGGAGCACTGTATGGACGGGATCTTAAGCTGCTTTCTCGTTAGTTAAAAGGAGATTTTTAATATCACTTATTCCAAATCTGGCACCTGAATGACCTTAGGACATTTCTTTTTCTTATGGCACCATTTAGATGTCAAATTTAATTACACAGTGACTGTAAAGCAGCAACAAGTTTATTCTCTGTGCCTGAATAGCCTCCCTGATTGGTTGCTGCATCGTTTAAATGAGATGCTATGTGTATTTTTGGACCAAGAAGCAGGATGTACCTCTGTTTTTCAGGTTTTCATGTCCTTCATATGAAATGCTCACTAATCTGCTGAGTTCAAGGCTTATAGGAATTTGTATACTGCATTGATACAAAATGCTGGTGGATTTCATAATAAAAATATACCAGAACGAAGAAGAAATCAGCCTGTTTTATTACATGTGCAGTAAAAGCATTTACAGAATGACCTGACTGACATCGTCTGGTATCTTTTTTAGGTTTTGGAAAGTTTTTTGAGAATATTTAATACCGTGGTGATGTGAATTTATAATTATGTGAAATTATTTGTGGAAAGAAAACCTTTGTACCTTTTAACTGGTAACCCCAGTGAACAGCTCCTGTTGTTGAGTATTATCTATCTATTTAATTTATTATTATTAAGAACAAGTACTTTGTACAGCCATTTTGTGTTTTAAGCTGAAAGTGTATAACAGTCTGTATCCTATTTCACTTTTTGGCTCTACCCCTCTGTTTAGCACCTTCATATAGCTCCTGTTAGGACAGAAGGGGGTAAGTGGAAAGGCCAAACAACCTTTCAAACGAAGATTTTTCAGAAGTGCACTTTAAACGGAGGTGTATGAAAAATGTTACAGATTGCTTCATGAATCACTGGCAGGACAGGTGCTACCGAGTCCATAGATATGTTACATATAATCATAATAATAAATAAGTTTTTTTTTTTACGATATTTCGATGTGTAATTGTCATTTTCTTTGTTAAATACACCTGAAAATAAATTGCTAGTACTATGTTGAGATTTTGGTAACATTAACATTACCAAACTGAACATTTTGCTTTGTAGGCCACCCAGAGAGACTACAGTGATAATGTTATCAATAAACTGCGGCAACCTCGCTGCTGGAATTTAGTGAAGGGCATTATAAGGGAATGGTCCTGCAAAATTAGATGTAACGTAAATGTTAGCCTGGAAACATTAATATTATACTGTAACTTTAATGAAGCAGTGACTTCAGTGAACAGTTGATGCATGAGTTGATGTTTTTAACAAATTGCAAGCATCCATGCTTCACTTGTCGTATGGATATTTTAACTTAAGTAACTGCAAGCAACATCACTGCTGTACATGAGTTCTCCATTCTCCATGACATCATACATACCATAAAATGATCCATTCGCAGTGGTAGAAGATGTTTCTGTTTTCCTACATTCCTCCATCTAGTTGCAGACAATCTTAAAAAGATGCCAATAGCCCACCCAAGAGAGATCCAGGCAATAGCTCTGCTTACGTAAAACATCAGCAGTGACTACTGACATGCAATTGTTGAATGGGTGTCCCAAGTCAGGGGTTGACTCTCAGCTCTACCCTATTTTAAGGGGCAGGTGGCATTGGGTAGGGGAAGGGGTTAGAATGAGAAATAGGATTGGGCCTTAGTACAAAAAGGAAAGACGATTGTATTTTTTTGCTAACTTCCCCTCATAAATAATATCAATTGAAGCTGTATTATGTGTTGTTGCAAAGCTGGTTTAGTCACCTTTACACTGAGACATATTTAGTAAGGTTTGTGCTTCTATGAAATGAGCAGCACTGCTAAATGTGTTTTGTAACCCTCCAAAAAGTGCCCATGTAACCATTTACTCTCCCTCCCCAAAGAGTGTAAAATTAAAATATTATTTTCCCCCTTATTGTGGGATAGTGCAATCACCCAACATCTATAAAGAAGACTGAATACTACCAGGAGAATATTGCACAGGATTTTTACACATTGGTTTTGGGGGTGTTGGGGGATGTGTGACTAATTAATCAGAAGTATGATTCTTTCATGTCTCTTCATGCCTTACCTTGTTAAAACAGTGACTATCAGGCTTTCCAGTGTTGTATAATAAAACACAAAGTCTTCCTGCATAAAAGCTGCAGTGTGTGTTAATCTCTTTTCTGTCCTCCCCACCCGTCCATGCAGATGGCTGCTCTCCCTGAGCCGGGTTCTTCCTTCCTGTTAAACGGGAGTTTTCTTTCCCACTGTGGCCTCTTGCAGCTCAGGCTGAGAAATCGGATCAAAGTCAACACTATTGGTTATGAATGGGCTCAGATGTAGTGTCTGAAAAATGCCCTAAGACGACATTGTAAATAAAGCTGCAATTGAATATAATTAATTGAATTGAAGCTGGTTTTATCAAATGGGGTAAATAATCAACCTGATGCAAATTACCAGTGATGTTATTAAAACTGTGATAAAACTTATTCTGAATACTACCCAGGAAAGCCTGTCTTTGAATAACGTTTGAAGTGATTTGGGAGTCTATGTAAGATGAAAGTTGTTATATCCCACAAATATTTAAACAATGTACAGCCATTAAACGAGGAATCTATTGCTGAAGTTTTCTGTCTGAATTCACAACCTGGTTTTTTCTTTTAGATGACCTTCCACTCACACAAGCACATAACCTCGCTGCAAAGGCTGGAGCAACCAAATCATCTCTGACCACATCGGCTTCATTTACCATACAAGGTGTTACTGTATCTCCTCTTGTGTCAGCAGTGTGCACGCTTTTTGTTCATGTTATGCAACGTTTATCCATGAAAGAAATGCACGAATCTCGCCCCACTGTGAGGTCTTTGCTACGATGGGAAGGAAAAACAAAGTAAACGGTGGAGTTCCCCCAGCCATGCCCATGTGAGACAAATTTATAACTAATCACAAGTTGAACTATTTAGTGCCTTCCGCAGCCCGTTTCTCCACTCTTATTTCAGGAGACATCTCCAAAATCTGTAAGTATATCATAAAGGTTTTCATGTCATGAATCGTCCTCCCTGGAATCCTTGACTCGCCGTAACCTCTTGATCCATATCTTCTCTTCCTCTCCTCTTTCACAACATATATCTTATTTTCCTCCTTAACATCTTGCCTCGCTCATGAGAAATGGTGCATTAACATAATCATTTATGTTGGTGACTGGTTCATGTGTGAATACAGCTAGTGAGGTCATAATAAGGGTCATGTGGCAAAATCATGGATGACTTCAATGTGTGTTACACGAATCTCCCAAAAAATCAATCACCAATCAATAAATCATTTAGCAACTGTTGATATGGCAGACACTCCTGTATTAGCTGTTATTTCATTTCAGCTTTAGGTTGTAATAAATACCTTAAAATGTCACCTCCACAGACATGTTTTGCTACAGTCTGAGGTGTTGTATAAGCCCAAACAACATACAAAAACATCTAATTGCAATAGCAATAAAATAAACCAGTTGAAATGCTTGACCTCAATAAACATCTGCATCCTCTATGTTTTTTTTTGAAGCTGTAAGTCATTGCTTACATAACTCCATGCAGCCCCATTATTCCAAATATGAACCTGTCCTTCCGTTACTATGTTTGCCTGTCTGCCAAACTACCTACCAGCTGTTATATCTGTCTGCTGGCCTTCGTGTCTGTCTGTCAGGTTTGATTTGTGTCATTCCTCTTGGTCACCAAGTTCGTCTGTGCCGTTCCCAAACGGCCAGCACCCTCCCCATCCCCCTTTCACACTGCTTCATCCATCTGACACCCAGCGGCTACTGCGGGCCTCCGCTGTGGTGCAGCAAGACCGTTCTGTGCTGCCATAATTACACACAAAGACAGAAAGAAAGTGCTTATTGCTTCTGTGCAGCTCCTTTGCAGACACAGGCTGCAGCCACACATGAAAGAAATAAAACAAAAAATCCATCGACTTTATCTTTTAGGCAACCTCGTAAAAACGTTCAAAACCATTGCAAACTTTAAAGACTCCATTCAACACGCTGCCTTTGTCATCACAAAAGCTGTAATGGCTAAAACACATCTGTGTTACATTATCCATGATTTTGTTTAAACTTGGATATGCCATTACTTCCAGCAGCTAAAGGCGCATTGCCATCATGTGAACCTTGAGAGAGGGAGAGATAAACCTCACAAAGGATTTAAAACATTGCAGAATAAAGATCTCAATAGCTGCACTGGTGTGGGCTCTTGTAAGCAGCACAAGATGAAAAAATATGACCCAGGAAGACCATGGTGAGTAGCACATCTGTGTAACCGTAAGTAAAGGCATTGCAGATGATTTTAATCAGCAGAAACGTTCCCTCTCTGAAGTGTTTGCATACATTTAAATGATCACAACAGGGCTCACAATGTCAAAGTTTTATGGGACAGTACCATAGCTCTGCAGCTCTGCTCACAGTAAAACACCTGAACAGTAACAATAGCTAAACCTCTCTCCCCCTTTATCCATTTTTATTTCCACCAGAAAAAATCACAGCTGACATCATGCAAGGAGTCCAACAGATAGCCCAGCGGCGTATCGTTGCAACGTTGTCTGATACAATCAGCAGAAACACATGCTCATAACAATAGCTGTTTCAGAAGTGACAGAAAGTTGTAAAGACTTCGTTGCCATAAAGCCACCCGTGGTGCAGCCGGCTGGCTCGTCTCCTTTAGCTGCAAAAGCACCTTTCAGAAGAATCGCTCTCAAGCTCCATCTTGTTTTGGTTTAGCAAAATAAGGTTATATAGTTAGTCATCATACAGCAGTTGTTGATGATCCGATAATAATTCGTCTTAGTCTGATAATCTCAATGAGTTTGTGTAAAGTGTGAATTAGAGCAGTGTCAACGGCATGTTTTTACACATGTTCTAACTATAAAAAATAAATATGTGGCTGCACACCAGCTTTGTACATGCAAGTTGAAATACATGTTGGGGTGTAATTTCATCAATGGCACCTGGAACGTAAGCACCGCAGGGCTTTTTTCAGGAAATAAAAAACTATAATGGTCTTAGGCAAATGTAGTAAGTGAAAGCGAGAAGTGCTGGGAGGTATTTATCTAGTTGCTGAAATGTTGGTGGTGCTTTACTGATCACATAAACCTCAGCAGTTAAACCAGGAAGTTTGTTTCAGCTACTTTGGCTCAAACTATGTTGATGTTATTTGTCACCATGGTGACACAAAAACATTTTCATTCATAATTTTTTTTTTTACCGTTCAGATGAACTTTTCTCTCTTTCATATTGGGGCTCACACGACCACCAGTTTGCCGTGCACTGAATGTCTGAGTTTTCACAGTAATTCCTGCAACACAACCTAACATTTATCCAACCGAGCTGAAACATGATACAGGTGAAGATAAGTGAACAGCCTCATCCTGAAAGTTTAAAGTAAAATAAAGTAAAAAAGGACTTTCTTAAACGCATAATCGCTCCACCTGAGATATATTTTAAGGTGAACTGTTTCCAGGCAGAACTCTGTTCGTCCAATCCGAGTTCTGTAAAGGCCATGAAACGGGTCAAGGACAGGTCCCTCTAAAAGATACCTGTTTCTGTAAAGCTTAGTGGTTAAAATGCAGCGTTTGTTATCACGTCTAAATGTTCATCCTTTCCGGTAATGCTGTGTCTTTGCATAACTCTCTCTTCCGTACTGTTCACAGCTGATTTTAATAAACTCCATGTTAAATCACATCTTACCTTTGTCTCATCATTGCGTTTGTTCATGGCACAAAGTATTTGGTGTTTTTGTTGATTCTCAGAGCTGACAGCAGGATACAATGAAAGAAACAGCTGACAGAGTGGAACGTGCTGAACTCAACAGTCGTGTTTTGCAGTGTTGGCTTGATTTCTTAAAATAGACAGTTTGATTACACTCTATTTAAGTTAATCTATGGTTAGATTTCAGCTTGGCCGTTTAAGTTGCCCACCATCATTTTCCAAGTAAACATGCTCAGTGGGGGGAATTAAACTAATGGCTGAAGTTTCTCTGGTAATGCTGCATAAGAAAAATGAACCTGAACTTTCTGCTTTTCTAGAACATTATTTCACTTACAGGTGAATTCACATTCATTCTTTAACTTCTACATTAAGAAAAGGGTCTGAGAAAAATGTCTCTGCATTTGTTTTGGACAAACATAATCAGAACAAATGTTTTTTAGCTGAATGTTGAGATATAAGTTAATACCATTATAACAGTAAGCTGGTGGAAATGTGAAACACTGGTGACAGAACAAACACGTAGTTTGAGTTTTACATACCAAAACAGAGTGTTAGAGATGACTTAGCCAGGTTTATTTTTATTATTTGTTATAAAAAATTATCACAGTCACTGTAAATTTACCTCTACCATGTGAGAGAGCAGGAAGTGAAGGGCTAGAATGACCTGAACATTGATTTTGTCAGAAGAAGCTGCGGTTATAAAATAACAGCACAGTGAAAGTCTGGATATGCTTTTGTGACCCTTAACAGGCTGCTTCCTCACCCATCTGATGAAAGAAACAGAAATATGAACAAAGTTATTGGGAGTTCACTCTTTCTAGCTTTTAAGGAAGGTTTTGCACAAAGCTGTAACTTACGGTCATCTGAAATAATGTATTTATTTTTTTATTATACGTGTGTGTTTGTAAATGTGCTAACTGAAACACCACTCTGCTTTGTTAGTGTGAATGAACAAAGAGAAACAAAACCAGCACAACACAAGTGTCTTCTTTTTGACATCACAGTTTCTTTGTGAATGTGCTACAATCTTAGCTGGTTGCATCATTCCTGACCCCGGGCCCTGGCATCAGGGGCTTTACGCTACACACCAGCAACAATATTATAGTGCAGCTTTGACAACTCGTGAAATTTGGGTCTGCAGCTCATGAAGAGCAAAAAGCTTGCCTTAAAGTTTTGGCTCTAGATCTCACCAGCACCACATCTGCTGATCATAAAAAGACACGTGTGTTCGCTAGTTTTATTATCTGGTTCTTTTGTCCCTGTACCTTTAAGAACAAGATTAAGAAATGGGAGGTGTGAGAGAGGCTGAGAAAAGGCGCAGTGAGAGTGGGGGGTAATGTTCTCATATGTTTTCTTTCTGTGGGAAATGGCACGGCCCCATCACATGCACGTGCATGAACACACGCCTGCCTGAAAGTGGATGCACACTTTTACTTGTGCATGAGGGTACAATTCGTTCATAGCAGGGGATGAAAGAGTAATTTTGATGAATGAGCTGAGTTCCCATTATGCGTATGGAAAGAAAAGAACGTGCAAAGACGGAGAGAAAGACGCTGAGAGCAGCGCCGGTGTTACAGAGAAAGAGTTAGATGAAAAGTTTGCTTGAAGAAGTAAAGATTGTAGGGAATGGTGGTAGGGAGGAGGATTTTAGGGACTAACTAGCAGAGAGGAAGGAAGGAATTGTGCTTTATCGATGCCACAAAGGAAGATTTGGCAAGTCCCATCGAAACTATCTAAGCAACCATGACTGCAGCAGTGTCACCACTATAAACTCCTTCATATTACTAACTGAGGAGGAATTCCTCTGAATTTTCTGGTGCTGCTTCCTGTTTAGGTGGAAACCACTAACAACCAGGTCCACCCCAACAGAACCACACTAAAATATGTGGTTATATCCTGGCCTGCTCACTCTCGTCTTCCATTATCCACCATACTCCACCCTGCCATCTCCTGCTCCACACTACCATATTTGCATTGGCTTCACCTTCCTGAAATGGATAGTCAAACTGCTGTGAGCTGACAATGATGACAGACCACAGTCAGTGTGGCGGCTAGCTGTTTGTGCAACATGCCCGGTGGTACCCTGACTCCCAAACTAATCTAGGTAGACATGGTCAAAGTGCTGTTTCCGTCTGATGAGGACCAAGCCAGCAGTGGCAGAGAGACACGCGCCGACTGCGACTGGCAGGCAGGCGAGGAAATTGCATCATTAGCGTGAATTCCACCAAGCCAAAAGCATGTCTCAGTGTAACTCGCAAAATAAGGCAGTGCCAAGTCATTCTTCCTCCTCCTCATCTACCGTACCCTCTCTCCTCGCTCTGCAATCCCACTCCCCATCCCAGCCCCCACATTTTTTCATTCTCTCCTCCAAAACATGCTCATGAGCACACTTGCCAGCATGCGTGCCCACACTAGTGTGCGTACATTGTGCATCACAGTTTGTCTCTGCTGCATGTCTCCCACACGCTACTGCCAGCTAGCACAGAGCATTGTGACCTCCTGCTGCCCTGAGGGGCTTTGTGTGTGCATATATGCATGTGTGTGTGTGTGTGGAAGAGGGGGAGGGATGGGGTATACGCAGACGGGTAATGGGGGTTGTTACACAAGGGGAGTCAGGGATAGGCGGTTGTTTGCTTCTCCAAGTCCTAAAAGAGAGAACGGGTGCTATTATGAGCATCGTTCACATCATTCCCTGATTGCCTCGCATTATGAGCCTATAATGGTGAAACTAACAGAAAACTGATGTTAAAAGCTTCACTTTATTTCAAAGTCATCACAGTGAGTCACCTCCAAATACTGTCTGTGATTTGGATTATTTCCAGACTTTTCCTTTTTTAACCTGTGAGTATAAACCATCGCGAACCTTTCACAGTATATGTAAGAGGAAAAAATGCAGGGAGATGCTGATGTAGTTATCTGCATTTGTACAGCTGCCCATCTTGACTAAAGCAGTGAGTGATGAGGAGACAGGGTCACCAAGGGGACAGAAGCTGACATGATGGCTGGAGATGTGTGTCATGCAAGAGGGATGGAGGGTGTAGTGGTGGGCGGGCAGACTGGATTGTGAATCTGTCAGTGTATAGAGAAGAGGTGGGGGTGGTGCTGATATGAATAATACCACGCAGAAAGTAAACAGCCACTCTTAACACCTACACCAGCTGACTGGGAAATGCATGGTGAGAGGGAGAGAGAAGAGACAAAGACTACCAGGAGACACCACTGAGTTTTCTTAATTTTTTAAGCTCCTGAAATAGCCACAAAGGGATGATAAATTTAGATATGTCTATGTTGTCAGGAGGTGATGATAACATTTTTGGGTTGCCTCCACTTCCCGCTTGTTCTTTTTTTTTTTTTTAACTTAAACTCTTCAATACCGTGAACCCAGGGGAACCTGTCTTCTCCATGAACCCAACTCCTGCTTTAAGCTACACTGTTAAAATCCTGAAGTGCAAAAGGAGGCAGCGGGGATGACTCAGAGAAGCGTCTGTCTCCGTTTGCATTTCAGTGAAAAGTCAAATCAAAACGAGCCAACCCCATGGGATGCCTGGGGATGCCACCACAAGCTGCACGCTGAGGTGGAGGCTCTGCAAGATGCTCGCTGGGGCTTTTTGGGTTAAATGACAAAAGCATCCTGGTGAGTGTGTTTATGTGTGAATCTGTGAGTGTGTATGTGTTTCAGGAATGAAGTACAACTTCCTCAGCTTCTTTCTCTCTCCTTTATCACTTACAGTGACACAAACAAGCGTTTTGAGGCAAGAAGGAGGATTTTGTGATTTTCTGTCGCTTGATTTTTTTCTGAGTATTTGCCTATCCATGTACATGTGCTTACACTGCATTAAAAAAGGCATAAACATTACAAATAAATTGATGTGACCTACATATACATGTGGTTTCTCATTAGCATGTGGCCTTCCTTTACACAGACACATGGACTCACACAAGCACAGGGCTGACAACGCTGACCTGTGTCATGGAAACAGCCAAAAAAGAGGCTTTTTACATCACTTGCATTGTGTTCTTTGTTTGCCTTTAACCGTCTCATTGGCAGAGCAGATGGCATACTGCTCATATAAGTTCGGTGTGATCGTGCGAGCAACCCTATAATAAATAAATTTACATGCTGAAGGTTGCATGGCAAGCAATTTACAGGATGAAGCTCACTCTCCATTAACTATATTCATACTTCACTGCAGTTATCACATATGTGGCAGCACAGAGTAGAAGGTACGTATGAGGCGAGCGGGCTATTGTATTTTGTATTTTGAGACACGCATGCTATTTATAAATAACCACACGGATGATGTCATGAAGAGGAGGATGTATATAGTCATTTCCATTCAAGGGATCAGACACAGTCTACAGGCCCCTGTAAACTTTAGCGATATGAAATTTAATGCTGATTGGCTAAGCCTCGTGCTGATTTGATTTTTTTTTAATCTGCTTGCCTTAATGCTGGACAAGACAAAAAAATAAATGATAAAGCACTAAAAACATAAAATAACAAAGAAACGCAGATGAAAAATACAGATGGCATCTGTTTAACAAGTCTTCATTCGCAGACACTTAAAATGTTAAACATGGCATCTGTGTTTTCAATTTCAGAGCAAAGCTGAAGCATCAATAATGGCACAAACACAGCCAAGAGCTAAGTTTAAAAATGTATGTAAACCACCAACCTTTAAATGTGTATTTCCAAGGCCTCAACAGAGTCCAAAAATAACCTTTTCCCTGCAGCCAGGTACCGATGTTGTCCCGTTTATCTTCAGGTTGTACAGGTTTCTGACCTTAAAGCTCCACATGAAATGGATTTTTCTGTTCATATACATAAAGTTAGCATGAATCGCCATGTTTACATGTGTGGTAACCCCTGTCTCGGGTTTTACGGTGCACGCCTAATTTAAACAGAATATACTTCACCCAGGTACAGTTGTAACAGCGGCCACATTGCCCATTTATTTCTGAACAGGACA
>JBAMHV010000015.1:17619595-17667887 GCA_037177535.1 Pseudomugil gertrudae | reverse complement strand
CCGGTGACGCAGCACCGGGAGCAACTGGGGGTTCAGTGTCTTGCTCAAGGACACTTCGACATGTGGACACCTGAGCCTGAGTTGCATATAATTGGGCATTATGGCATGCAGTCTGAACATAGCCCCAATGTGATGGAGAACCAGAGGGCTAAGATCCTCTGGGACTTCCAGATCCAGACCCACAAAATGGTGGTGGCCAACCAACCGGACATAGTGATCACAGACAAGCAGCAGAGGAAACCCAGATCAATGTAACCATAAGGTTAAAAGGTAGATCTGGAAAAATGAAAAGCTAAGATACTGTGTTGTTCTTTTATAGATACTATAGATACCTTCTGCATCCATCACCCATGGTGTGGGGTACATGAGCAAACAACTTTCTATTGTTTCCACTGGTTAATTATAAGTAGATATCAGTTATTCAGACTCTACTGCTTTAGGACAAATATTAATTGATCTGTTTTGGGACCACAAAAACACACTTTAGCGCTTGACTCCTACAGTAAGTAAAAAGGACAGCACAAAACGCTGCTGTCTCTCTCTCTGCTCTCTTTGAGCTCATCCTAAGCCGCCGCCCTGTCTAACGCCAGCCTGTATCTCAGTGCCCGGGGAAAAAAAGGAAAACACTGTCATAAACATGCCAGATTAGGTCAGAGTTGGTTTCATAACCACTCCATGACCTCTTGCTCTGCCTCTCTTTAGATTTCTCCTTCCCCTCTGTTTCTATTTTTCTCCTCCCTGTAACCCTCTTCCTCTCTCATTCCCTCCCACACCCTCTCCTTTTCATCTCTTTGCTCCCCACCTTCTGCAGACCAATCTGTGTTCTATTTAGTTTCTCTCTCTTTTCCAATCTTCCCTATATGCTTCTCTCTTTTTATGTGCTCTATCTTCACTCTCTCGCCCACTTTATAGGGTCCCGCTGTACCTCTAAACTTCACAAGTCCCTCTCTCCTTGTATTCCCTCTTTTCCTTTTCTCAGCCTTTCCTTTATACTTTTTCCTTCTTTGCCCTCACAGAATTTTTTCCTTTTTTTCTGCCGCCTTCCTAGTCACCACCTCTCAGCTGCTGGGTGTCTCAACAAGGCAAAACACATTTTTTAACAGCATGCAGAGCCAAGTCGGTATACAAATGACTGCCAGAAAGCATTATTGTGTGATGTTCTGGTGTCTGGGTGAGAAAAATACTAATGAGATGCACCTTCATGAATTGTCGTCCATGATCTTTGTTGTTTAGGGTTTCCTGCTTATGTCTTTATTTAAGGTAACATTAATGAAAAATGCTAATTAATGGCATTAATGGCTAATTGACTTGTTATATTACAGTGGAAATCCTGATAACATTCATTAAGGCTTCTGACTTGATCACAACGCTGAAACATCTCTGGTCATGACATCACGTTGAGCAGTGATTCTGGTAAAGTATCAGTCCTGGTTCTGCTGGATCTCAGTGCTGCGTTTGATACTGTAGATGACAGAAACCTGTTTCACAGGCTGGAAAACTGGGTTGGACTTTCTGACATGGTTGTTAACTTGTTCAGATCTGATTCTGCAGGTTGGAGTTGATACGATTGCTATGAATCTGAGTGAGTGTGTAGCAAACCAGCTAATCCAACCCCTTGGGTTACACGTTCAGTACTACTTAGCCTTATTTGTAAAGCAGCAATTTACAACCAAGTCATTTCAAGTCTTGTATTAGATGTGTTTTGTAAACTAAAAATACCACTTTTGCAAACATGTCTGATAAGCTATGTCCACATGACACCAAACCCATTTTAGCTGTGAGAACGGTGGCAACAAACAAGTAAAAAAGCTTCACTGTCCACACAAAACCACTGTAGGGGATGCTATGATGATTAACCCCATAACGCCTGACCTGAGAAGAACTGGGCAAAAACCTCCAATTTTTAAAATCTGAAAACATTATTTGACCCTTTAACAAAATCCAAAAAGAAAAACTATTTTTTCTGTATATTTACTATTTATTACCATGTCATAGGTCTAAATTATATAATGTAATCCTCTGCTTTCTGATATTTATCAGGGTGCAGACCAGTATCATGTGGTTAACAACATGGTTTTGAGTAAAGTTTCTAACATAAAGTCATGCAAAATGTCTCAGAGACTGAATGTATCGGATATGATACGTTAGGCCTTACGGTGGTAAAACATAATCATACAAATCTAGAAGCAGATCTGATAAAGCTTCACTGCATGTTGCAGGAAGACACATTACATTACAAGTCTACACATAACATTTGTGTAACATCTGACACATGTTGTTCTCTATATCTGCTTTCTCCTGCTGTTGATGGTGCCGTAGTATAATACTCCATTGTAGAAGTACGGGGCAGCATGGTGGTGGGGTGGTTAGTTTTGTGGCCTCACAGCAAGAATCAGAAGGTCGCTGGTTTGAGCTCAGGCTGGGAAGGTTTGTTCAGTGGTCTTTCTGTGTGGAGTTTGCATGTTCTCCCCATGTATGTGTGGGATCTCTCTGGGTACTCCGGCTTCCTCCCACCAACAAGACATGCATGTTAGGTTAATAGCTATGGTTAAAATGCTTATTATATGTAAGTTGCTTTGGATAAAGGTGTCTGCCAAATGATTGTAGAATGGTAAAGAAGCCAGGATGGTCTAGAGCAGCACCAAAACTGATCACCTATAATAGATCATAGACAGAAGAGGTTTTAAATACATACAACATAAATAGGAGACATGCAATAGTTTAACAATTCAAATTTGTCTGATGCAATAAAAGTTTGCATCTAGCACAAACTCCACCTGTAAGAGGGGAAAAAAAACCAACAAGCCCCATCAGGTTTGCCTTTCATCCACACCTTCACAGGTGAGAATAATTAAGGCAATTAAGCCATGCACTTCCTGAAAACTCTGACATAATTATTGCAATTCCATTGGGGATGCTAAAGGGCATAACCTTCTCACCTTCTGTCTTTTTATGTGCTATCATCTAAAATTTCCTTTATACAATTTCCATAAGATCCACTGCCTCTCCACCTTAATAGCTGCATCAAAACTAAACTAAAGCTATTTAATATGCAAAGCGTCGACAGAGAATCCACCTTGAACATGAATGAACATGAAACTCTTCCTAGAAACTACTGGCATGTGGAGAAAATATGTAAATCTGTGATGCTATCGAGATCCCAGGAGTTTGTCCAGCATCAGCTTAACGACAGCCTGTGAAATCTTCAGTGAGCTCCTAGTGCATGGAGACTTTCATGCATCCACTGGGTACATTAATACATGTACTCAGTATGTATGCTCATGAGAACAGACTGCACAGATACCTGCAGAGATTAGCACTGACTGACTCACTTGTAGAATAAGGTTTTTACCATACATCCTAAAAAATTAAATTGCATTTGGCCTCACCAACATTTACAGAAAGTGAATATCATGTCTTTGTATTGTGCGCTGTGAGCAGAAGCTAATGGCTAGCTGTGTAATAATCTATGCAAACCATTTTTGCAAGAATAAGAAACAACTTTCAGCCTTCTTGGCTGAATTATGTTGATCTCAACAACAATCAGGTGGCCGATTTTGGCCACATCACTACTAATGCAGCTCCAGGAAAGGTCGGCTGCTTAATTAAGCTGAGAGAAGAAGACAGAAGAAACACACTGTAATATGAGAAATGTTAAAGCCGTGGCTGCAAAGTCATCATAACGTGTTCAGTGGGTTATCGTAACAGTGACATATCATTGAGAGGCACCAAATATTCTCTGTTCATGTGTCATCACAACCTCTCATCACATAGTTATTATATCAGCTGAGGGATCATGCCAAGCCTGTGGAATATAAGCCCACCGTTGTGCCTCGTTCAGGAGCAGCAGTTCATTATTGAACTCGATAGTAGCAGTCTGTGTCCGCTTGTGTGTGTTTACGTGGTAGAAAGAGAGTTTTGTTCGCATGTTCACCACGTGTGCCATCACATGCTGAGAGACAAATTCATGTGCACATTAGGATAAATGTGTGTGTGTGTTTGCATCTGTTGCTGTTTCTGGGAAGATAATCACAAAGTCTTAGACTAAATGGGATAAGGCATAAACAGGAGTGTCTTAATGCTTCCCTTTGTCTTCTTCTGGCAACATCGAAGACAGGCCGACTCACAAGGCGGGTGTTCCTGCTCCTGACACAACAGTCGGTAAACAAAGCCTGCTGAAAATCTGAACATACTTTGTCTTTACAAAAAGCATTAACCCTCCAAAGATTTCTATTTATCCAATGCTAACTTAAGTTTTTTTTAATGTTATCTTTATACAACATGCACACACTTTATGTAAGGCTGGTTTCAGTGCAATGCTGTTTACTGCAGAGGAAAAGCCAACTAACTACCACCAGGTTCTCTGTCTTCTCCCTTTCAGGGCCCCTTCAACCCCCACCCCTGTTCTTACACACAAATGCACCAAATCTCTCTCACACTCACTCTTCCTCTCTCTCTCTTTCTATCACACACACACATACACACATACATGGATGTGAGCAGAGTTACACACATAAAAGTGCACTAATGTTTACAGTCTAAGTTTCGGTGCACACGCACTCATCTTACAATGACACATGAACGTACGTATGTATTATTCCACGAACAAACACACATACTCACACTTACACATTCCTGCCTGCTCGTCTGAGACGGTATGCGAACAAGCCACAGGCAGCGAGCGGTGGAGAAGCCCAGGCCTCCACTCTTGCTGATTACTGCAGGAGAAAAGAGGAGCAACAAGGCTGCGTCTCGCTCCCTTCACAACGTTCCAGCAAACACAAATGCACTTAAATGCACAGTGAATTAATAGATATTTCCTGCTATAACGAATGAATATCCAATAAAATACAATCAGCAGTACTGACACCAAGTCTTTCTCATATAGCTTTCATGGGTACACTTTACATGTACTCCATTTGCTCCTGAAACTCAGTGACACATATTAATGCTTTCACAGCTCACACTATTGCATGTACACAGGGTCACTTCATCCTCACCTCTACACCCTCTTAAATTCCTGTAATTATACCCCTGAGTTTATGAAACCATGCTTAGAGACCCTCCTATGACTAAATTTCAGACAGTCACAACACTACATAGCGATTTGTCACACGTGCATCACGGCTTGCATCACCAAGAAATACTTGAAATACAAGACTTATTTCTACAATGTGGGTTGCCTTTTTTTGGCCTTTTGGTGTAAATATAGAAACTTGAAAGATGTTTTTATTTATTTATTGAATTTTTTAAACATTTTTTTCAGCCAAATGAGTTGAGGGTCTTTAAAAAAGAATAAAAATAAGGGATTTGCATAAATTTCCTTCCAACTGTGATGTAAGCTGAAAACTGGTTCTGAGGTTACGAATCAGAAAATGGAAAAAATATCGAATTTGCCCTGATGTGGGCTTTAAATCATCACACGATTCCTCTAGGTCCCATTTTGAACTCTCTAGATATTAAAAACCTACACTGGTGATATATCACAACAGAAAACGTGAGAAAACGTGTGAACGATTTATTCCTGGGAGGTCACAATTTCCCCCCAGACTTTCAAAGCTATCCATTTCAGTGTTTGAGCCGTTTGCATTCCCAATCCTGTGGTGTGGCTGAATCTCACCACACAAAACCTATAAATGAATGTTTGATAAATACAGGTGTAATGATGAATGTGTTACATAGATTAGATGTATTAAAACTGTCCCTGATTCATCGGTGAGATATCCCAAAACAAAGTCTCTAACCCTGAAAATGCCCTCATGCTCAAATTAAACATGAGCTCAAATAAAGACCCACCCATATATACACTATACTGTAAGACATCTCTCTCCTGTTGCTGGCCATAAAGTCCTTCCATGTAAAATGGAGAGGAGAAAATCCATTCAAGAACTCATGTGTCCCCATAAAATTTGTTCCAGACAGAACTCTCTTTTTCCAGCAGACTGA
The DNA here is from genome assembly GCA_037177535.1 of Pseudomugil gertrudae. Lineage (NCBI taxonomy): Eukaryota > Metazoa > Chordata > Actinopteri > Atheriniformes > Pseudomugilidae > Pseudomugil > Pseudomugil gertrudae. The sequence goes on along the minus strand of JBAMHV010000015.1, from coordinate 17,661,941 downwards.
TCGGCAGCTATAAACAGGCTTCAGGCTTCTTGGGTTTTCTACATCTATGTCGGAGCTCTTTTGCACGTCTTACGGGCATATCTGTCCATCCTGCAGATTCTCCAGCTATAAATCCTCTTCTTTTGTTAAATATTCTGTCATTTTACTGAAAGATTTAATTGCATCTTGAAATGACTCTATAAGTACACAGTCTGTCTTCACATCTCTGTTGCCATCGATGCAAAGTGGGCTTTGCAAAGATGGTTTTATTGGGAGGAGTGCTTTCGTCCACCAGAAAGACTGATGGGGAGGACTGCTGAAGCAGAGTTAAATGTCCTGTGTCATCTGCAGCTCTGTGTATTTTGTGCAGGAGGCAGGCCAGAGCTTGGCATCATTCAGGGTAATGTGACTGAAAAACTCTGCTCATTGCTTTCCTATCACTCATGCATGCCACTATTTGCATGTATATTGCAGACAGAAATGCATATGGTTGAGAGGTTTCTAAACTCACCCCCCCCACCCACCCACTGATCTCCACCCCTCCCTCTCTTTCTTTCTCTCTCTCCTTCATTTTTCTTTCTGCTCCACTCAGCTCCACATCACCTCACTGCAGCCATCTGAAAAATCTTTGTAAAATCTCCCCATTGCCATTCCGTGTTATATCTCTTTCTCTGATTCATATTGATGTGCTTCGGACTTTGCCTAATTTGTCGTTCACTTGCTCCTCTTGTGCAGCTTTGACCGTCAGCCCTGTTCTTTGTCATTAGCAGTCCAGAAAGCATGACATTAATGTGGGTTGCTCCTGGACTGCCTCTTGTCTATCAGTGGGGCACCGTGGCTCCATGCAGGGTCAGCTTTTGCACTCTGTCACCATTCATAATTCTCATATCAGTCAGCAATGAAACTTAATATTGTCATATCTTCAAATCAATGATCCTTGCCTTTTAATAATAAGGGAAATGTGCTAGTCTGGGTTGCTGTTTGCAATGAAAACGTTGGATCTTCATCAGTTGGATTCATTATATCACAGAAAGTAAAGGAAGAAAATATCCTGTTAACTGTTATTTTACCAAAATATAGATTTTTTTGTCGACTGTAGCTGTAATTTCTCTTAGGTATGATTTGCCTGCAGTAACAATGCACTCATCACTCACTTGTGCAACACAGTGAAGTTGAGCGTATTGGAGCCTCTAATGACCACCGAACACTTCCCCTCCCACCTCTAAGTCTTCTCCCGAGAGCAACCTACATGAAAGCTGAACCCATGTGTGTGTGTGTGTGTGTGTGGTAAAAGCGCATGCACACACTCTTGCATGAACAGATCCAACTCCTGACTGATCTGTTTAAAGACACACCAGCCATTCTGATTACTGTCTCCACAGCCAGTCATAAATAATGAGATTTGGCTCAATTAGGATCCTCTTGAGGTGTAAAACAAGTGGAGAAGCTACAGTCAGCCTCCAGTAATCCACACAGCTCCTGCTTGGCCTGCTAGTGGATTACAGCCCCAGGGTCACTGTTTATCCTTTACGTAAACTCTCTGCTGTGTGCATGGCTCAGGCTGCAAAGCACAGCAGACACCTCCTGGCCCGATAGCATCTGATCTCTCGACTACTTGATGAACAACAGGACACTCCAGCTTCCACCTTCCCCCAGCAGCAGTACCATCACTGCCAGTGCTCCATCCATCTTGCAGCTCTTAGTCTGGATCTCTATCTCTGCTGCTCAGACATGGGGACTAGAAGGGCAATTCAATCTCAGTTGTATCAGTTGAGAAACGATGATGCTGCTGTCACTGCTGTATACAGCAGGTGGGAGGCCACACACCCTGTTTGTAACACCCTCACAGTGGAAGTCCAGCACATTTGAGAAGAATCTCAAAATCCCAGATCATTGTAAAATCACTGAACAACTTTGTTTTTGCAAGTCAGAGTCATATCCGACTAGACCCAAATCCAATAGTACAGCACAAGTAGTTGGTCTCAGTCTAAGAAGCACATTTTTCAACAACTTGTGAAGATCAAGGTAAGCACTTAGATTTAAATAAAAACTTATTGTGAAACAAAGACACAGACAGATTACCTTCAGAATTTGTTGATCTTTCATGGGAATTTCTCTGAATGCCATCCCAAATATGGCAACAAACTGGCCATGACCTGCACTCGAGCTGCTGCTCCAGTTAAAAGGGTTTAAATGAATGCTTTCCAGTAGTAAAACTAAAGACAATTGATTAAGTTGTGACCATTCAGTTCACTAGAGAGATGCTCCATATAATGTTTTCCCAGATTAGTGTCCACTGAAGGTCAAACAAAGTGCTGTGAACAAATCAGGGTTGTAACAGTCACACGATGTAATATAGCTCCATGCTTTACTTCAATCAAATGATAAATGAGGATGTCACAAGGAGGACCTAACTGCAGAGACAGTGTTAATATTTTCCAACATATCAGGAATTGTCCAATTTCATGTGTGTCATTTTCTCTGTGTGCTCCGTCACTCATTATCTTCTCCTTAATCAACATAAACAGGAAGTGGGAAAAGGTTGGAAACTTCCCCTCACACACTTGAGACCACCTTGGCTCATATGTGACAGGAACACTGAAGGTTGCAGAGGGAGAGAGGAATGTCTCCCAGGGAGGTGTGGTCTGTCTGTCGGTCTGCTGGGCTCCCATTTTATGGTGTGTTGGTGAGGCCGACACAGATATGGTTTCACTTGGCTTGGCAGAGCCAGGCCCCGCTGCTGACAGCAGGTTTTATTTGAAGTGGACGTCCCCGTGTTCGGTTTCAGTGCTGGCTTCCACATATGATCTCAATTATGACCAGAGGAGGGACGCATGCTGGTGGATGACTAGTGGCCCTGGGCAGACAGGAGAGGAAGGGAGGGGAATGGATGGAAGAAAAGATGGAGGGAGGACAGATGGAAAGTTGTGTTGCGTTGGGGGGAAAGATGAAGACAGTAAACAAATTGTTTAGGTGGATAAGATCAGAAATGTGAAGAAATAAGTAAAAAAAATGGAGATTGGCATAAAAACAACCCATTTTAGGCAAGGCAAGTTTATTTATATAGCACCTTTCATGTACAGGACAGTTCAAAGTGCTTTACATTGAAACCAGAACATTTTAATAGTAGCAAGAAGTCTTTATATTCATTTGTAGATAATAAAACCATATATGTTAGAGTATTGTATGCCTTTACAGGGCATGAAGGTACTAGTGTATTAATTTCACAGATTTGTCTTTTAACACACATTCAAACCAGGACGTCTGAATGAAGATAAAACACCACAAGGTTTTTATTTATTTATTTTAACTATTCCAACTCAGGATACTCTGATAAGGCCAACATCGATAACGAAGATTAATCATATATACTGCCACTTGAATGAGTTAATTTATTGTAATTGGCGCAATTTAAAATGTTTTAGTTCAACTCAGTTCAGTAGGTTTTTTAAACTATATATATAAATCACTATATAAAGATAAAACACATGAAGAAAAAAACATTTTCATACAACACAAATCAATACATTTAGCCCATGAAAGGTTGCTTGATTACAAACCAAAGTCAATTAATTGTGTGGAAAATGTATGATGATTTGTGTAGATTGTAGATGTTTTAAAAATGTTTGGTCCACATGAATGTGTAATATTACATAGTCTGCTTCAAAATGCCAAAAGGGTCAAATATACCTGAAAATGATCAAATGTAATTAATTTGTAATTAATTTAAGTTATTAAATTATTAACATTATTAATTAATTTCATTTGAAAATATGGCTCCGGATTATGTTCTGTTTCAGACTACACAGCCTTTACTTTGCTGTCATATAGACACTGTGATCAGTCTGACTACATTTAATCATGTTATCACAACATGATCCAAAAAGTGTTAAGATGTTGAAATTCATGCAAACTACACAAAATGCATATACTTTGACTTTAACGTAAATAATTAAGATTATAATATGAATAAATAAAATTAAACAATTGTCTCCCAATTATGTCTTAGATAAATATTATATAAATTCCACTCAGTACAGAGTGTAAAAAGACACATTTAAGTATACTTGGCATCATTATAGTTGCTTTTTATTTATACACTATTACTAAACAATATTTACACCCAGATAATACATCATTGTTGCTTTTAGCTTTTATATCATATACCATTTTTCTCTGTTCAGAAAGATAACTTGGTTTAGTACATTTTATTACTGTTACTTACTAAGTTAATAAAAACTCTTTTGTGTAATAATCAAATTCAGATAACAAATTACTTTTGTTGTAGCAAGCTGCCTCCACAATCAAAATATTTAACCTATTTTGCGCTTACAAATTTCTATTTATCGCGAACCACTTTGAGACTATAAATATGACAGATTATAATAATCTCTATGCAGAAAATAAGTGAAACAACCACTTTGCAAACAGACATTCTGATGCAGCAGGTATGCCTGGTAGCTCTTCATTATATGCTGGCACAATAGCCTCCTTGGCTGATACCTCTAAGCAATATTTTGGAAAATGTTCAACGAACAGATTCAAGGTGTTAGATAGCATTTGTTTGTAAAGTGAGAAGAATTAATTACTGAGTTTTACACACCACCTGCTGGGAAAGGTCAAACACATATGAGAGAAATAATTTTAAGAATACACTACAGTTGTCAGCAGAAGAGTGAATTCCTGCTGTACATCAAATTACTGTCAAACTCCAGCTAACTAGGACCCGACACTGTAGCAGCCTGTAATGACAATATCAGTAACACTGGTAATCAGTTTTGACAGCAAGAAATGTACATTTGATGATATTCTGCATGACCTTCAGGGGCCTGAAATTTCATTGAAATCCCAAAATGTAGTTTCACACTATTACATGTTCATTTGCATCGTGTGTCTTGAGCTTCATCTGACATGCTTCCATGGTTATCCTAACCACGCAGGACTGCCTGCAACAGTAATTCCTCAATAAATTGCTTACGATACCCAGTCCCCCATCTTTCCTTGTGTTAATAATAATTCGTCCTAACTCCACAACAAACGTGTTAATAATTTGATGGAAGCAGAGTGTGGGGAGACATTTATATGATTCACTTGTTTGGTGTGTATGTGGAGTGGGGGCTCTCTTCCTGTTAAACTGACCCTACACGCTATTTTATAATTCCTCCTTATCGGCCAGGGGGTTTAGTTATTTACTTTAAAATGGACTAATTTCTTATTCCAGCGGAGGGGGGACAGGCTGCTGACTTCAACAGCTGCTTCATGACCCAAAAAACTGTCAGTCTTTCCCTGGAATAAATTGTGGAATGTTCCATTTTCCAAGGCAGGGGTGATGCGTGTTAGCACGTAGTACAAATTCACCTGATAATAGCGGCTTCTTCTGATTTAGGGAGACTAATACAATCACCTGTTTGGATTAATTTACTGATTTCCTCCTGTAAATGTCGGAAAAGCTTTTGACACGGACCGGACTCTGCCTTTTGTTTCCGTTCACCCCCGCTTCTGAGAGCAGAGATACGTGTAGGCTCATAGTAGAATCAATTCACAGAGAGGGCAGCTTGAAACCGGCTGTTCATGCCTGCGCGCTTAGTTTGGAGAGAGTGGCGTGTCGGGCAGCTTGGAGTTTAATAGTCCGGGTAGCATCCGTGCTGTATGTACATGTCTGTCTCCCCATGTGCACTTGCATGACTGGTACGGCTGTAAAACACTGAAGGAGGGAGGGAAGAACAGGAAAAAAAATGTGCTCGGAATTTTGATTTGACATATTGTCACAGCTTTGGTTCAATCTTTGCTTTAGTCGTGTCGGAGGTTTATGACAGATGTCGTTCTGAAATAAAGTTGGTGATGCAAACAAAGTCCGCTGTTGTGGATGTCTTGATGCTTCCTTCTGTCTGTCTGTGGGCAGATGCGCTTGTGTGTAACAAAGAGAGATGGGAGGATGCGTGAATATTTCCCCCTCCCCAATAATCCACAAAACTTTCCATCATGTCAAAGATCTGACACAGAATCGCATTCATTTTGACACTTGTCACACACACTCGGCATGACTCAGATGGTTGAAAAGTTGACAGGTTTCATGCCCATCCACCTCGCTCCTTTTAAAATTACACATATATATTTAAGATCACCTGGCTACGAATACTATTACTAATACAGAGGAGAAAGAAAAGGAGCCCAGTTATATTTACTTAAAATGTGACTTGAATTTGTGGCATCTATAATATAAATATTTTAAAGCCATTTTTTACTTTTCAATTAAACCAATTTTGCTGCTATTAGTCGAGCTTTGTTCAACTTCCCGCCTCCTTTACGCTTTTTGGCACAGTTCACACTCCATACAGTTTCCCTCATTCTTTTCTGACTATATTTTAGATCAATATTCTCACATACACACAACAATAGACTGTCCAGTCAGTCCCCCTGATTAACTCTCCATCTCCTTTCCTTAACTGTGCCTGACTCCTCTCTCATTATTCTGTTCATTTCCACACTCAGACACACACAAACGCTCAGTGTGTGTTTGTGTGTCTCTGGCTTGTTTAATGCACTGCAGGTTGGCTCCTGCAGCAGGTCTGGCCAGATAAGAGCAGCACGCAGCTTTCTGCTGCTGGGAGGGAGAGCCAGAGAGGAACATTGCCTCTTCACTCACATAAACCATTAAATTGTAATAATGGGGCCACCAGCGCGCAAACCTGGTTCCATAGCGCCCCCTGAGGGTTATTAGCAGGGTGGCAGCTGAAGTGTGGGGTGGTCCAGATTGCTGGATGTGTGTCTGAGAACCATTTGGCACTCTCGTGGCAATTATTTGATCTTGGTTGGCCAAAGGGAGCATGCAGATGAGAAGGTTTATTTCAATATTAATAGCAAAGAAAAGGGATTTTGTATCCCTCCTGCTGGATTATAGTCACAAAGGTGATGGGAAAACTTTGAAACTGCATCTTTCATTAGATAGTGTGTTTAATACTTAGATTGTTGGGACACCTGCAACTATTAGTGAATGGTCATCCAGGCTTTGTGTTCAGAGTGCGGCCACAGCTCTCACCAGGTCATAAAAGTCAGCTTGTTGGAGCTGGAGGCTGCAAAGACCATAAAATCTGTTTATCTTTCCCTGCATCAACAGAGAGCCTCTGATTGTGGGAGACAGAGAAAGAGTCAGAGAACACTGCTTGTTTGCATTAAATGAGTCAACACATCAGTGTGAAGAGTACAATCCGTTCCTTTGGTTTATTACTCCACACCTTCTAGCTATCAACAAAAATCAGATGCCTTTTATTTAATAGAGTCACACACAGGAGAGCCTCTTTCTGTTCCTCTCTCCAGCTTGCTATCAAACACATTCAGTGCAGACAGAGTGAAGGCCGGCCTGGTCAAGTTACTGAAGTGGTGCTACAGCGGGCAATTTTCATCTCTTTATCTAAAGTGCCCCAATGTATGGCAGACATACCGAAGCTCTAATCCAGTCTGAATGGTGAGTTTAAAACAAAGATTTGCACCTTCTGCCCAGGCGATTCGATGACAAGTTGACCTCTTTAGACTAAACAATGAAAAATCAGCCAGATAATTTAGCTGCAAAATGTTTTTGGAGTGCCACTTTGTCTCAGCTCTGGTTTTTTATATCAGCGTGTGAAACATCCCACCATATTCTGGCTTGTATTATTTGTCATCACTTGGAGCCGTGTTAATGGAGACCGCTGTCTTCGTCATACCAGTGACCACCAGCAGCAGCACCAGCAACGCCACCCACTTTAATTGTATTCTGTCGAAACATCATGGGGTAATGTAATGTAACACCCCCACATAGAGAAGCAGATACCCTTTGATTATGTGTCACAGCTGAGCATGTTTTGATATTTGATTCTGTCTGTCTGTCTGTTTCAAACAGCCAACCAGCATGTTATGCTAATTGGACACATGCACTGGAAGCTCTGTTGTGCTGGCCTTGTTTTGCTCTTTGAAGTCATCATTTCTAGTCTGTTTTTGATGCTGTCACAGAAGCCTACGCTCATTTCTGCCTGCATCTCCTCTCGCTTGTCTTTTCTCTTATTTCTGGGTTTTATTGGCAGTGTTCTTTTAGCACTTGAGGACGCTTGGCAGTGGTTCCAGCTAAAGTGTTGCGCTCACTTGATGATCACCTTTTATGGTTTTATGGTATCTATTATGGAATCCTGTATCTACGCATAAATATACACACAGAACAAAAACACAAAACGTCTCGTGGGAACTTTAAAGTCACTGATAAGAAAAGTTGCTCAGGTTTCTTCTGAACTCCAAACAGGGGCCAATTCTCCAAATGCAGGCTCCAGCTTCTCATCCAACCTCTTAAAGTTTGCTGCCACCAAGTGGATTGAATGACTTACTACACAGCTGCAAATGTGTTAAAGTCAAATAGAAAAAAAATGGTTTCTGTGCTCATTTAAATGACGTTTTATTGACATTGTCAGTTATTTTTCAGTAATATGACAGTGGTTGTTTCTGCATAAAGCTTGAATAACATTTAAATACTGTTTCTACTTGGTCATGCTCATAATGAAACAAGTATATCTGTGCAACTACAAGGTCTATTTGAATGAGAACACTTGTGAGGTTTGGTAAAATAAGTACATATGTGTTAATGGTGGAGAATAAATTAAGCTGGCACATAGCACAAATAAAAAAGGTCCATCTTGATTTTAAAAATGCTTTCAGAAGAAACGTGAATATTCTTTTGGAGTGAGGTAGCAGTAACACTAAACACATCGTAGTACAACATGTGAACATTATCTCTGTGAAGTGTAACTTCCATAAGTAAGATAAGGCTAAACTTATGGAAGATGAAATCCTGGGAAAGGCTCCAAAATGGCCATTTGGCACAATTTAGCGATTATGAGAGCTCAGGGTTTAAAATGTGCTGTGCTTTTTTTCCCCACCAGCATCTCTATACATGTAGCAAAGCTTACTGTTTTATTTCAGCCTTGTGCAGGTGAACTTAGATTTGATATGGTTGCTCTAAGCTCTGGCTTTGACTCCATTAAACTGGACTCCTGTGTGGAGGTGCAGGAGCAAATCTCTGCAGCCTGACTGATTCTGGATGAAAGCCTCGGGGCCTGTTGGAGAAGCACACGGGAACCCAGAGTTTAATGAGATGATTGGATGTTGGTGGAGCAAGTTTTCGGTTGCTTCCCTTGTTTGGGTATTCGTATATGACAGCATATATTTATCTCCTCACTTCAGTTCAAGCACATAAACAAGTACACTCAAACACACACTCCTTCTATAGAATATGGATCACCCGTATGTTCAATATTTGTTATTCTAAAAGAAAAAACTCTACAATGTTTATTTATTTACAATGAAAACACTTTATTTAATTATGTTGAAGATATTGTTTGATTGAAAATAATCAGACAGATAAAAAGAACAGGTGGAAATTCATGTGTTCCTGCAGAGAGGCCTTCAGCTTGAACCAGTACATTTATTGATTAGATGGCTTTTTAATCAAGAGTCCTCACTTGAAATCATCATTCATCAATACACATTCAAATAAATGCTTACTATAACGAAACAAAAAGAAAGAATAAAGAAAAAGAAACGTCACTAATCTGCACTAAAGCTGCGCCGTCCTGCACGACGAGCTGTTGAGATGAACTATCAAAAATCACTTGCATGCACTGTTTATTGTCTACATAGCCTGGGTTAAAAGAGAGCATTACAGGACATCAAAAGCACTGAGAGGAAAACAGAAAATCTTCTCTAAGACTGTGCAACTCCATTCAATAACAAGGGTCTATATTAAAAGCTTTGCATTACACATTATTACAGAGGTTATCCTTCAGTATGTGCTTCTAGGACATACAAAATAGTCGGCTATTAGAAAGCACATGGCACATGTAACAACTACAAACTCTTGAAGTGATATAAGAGCCATAATATATTAAAAATAAAATAATAATAATACAGTAATAGGTGCATCTTCCTCCAGAGTCTCTCCTGTCTGTGTTGCGATGATTTTGCACATAGAGCATTTACATTTCTGTGATGCATTAACTGTTTATGGCACTTCAGCAACACTACTCATCATGTAGATGATTCAGAATGAGGAAGAACAAAAACGGAGAAAGGATTTAGATGCCCTCATCCTCAAACAGCACGCTCTGATCCAGCAGTTTGGGTACGTTCCCCTCCGATGAACATGTGCAGTTGCAGATACATGCAAACACGCTCACAAGAATTAGGTTTAAAAATCCACTCGTTTAGTTTTAGTTGCTCTTTTTAGGATTACTCACCCGAGCTCTTCTGTTAGACCGTTGGTGAAGATGAAACCACCAACGAGCTCGTAATGCTGATTACGTAAACAGATCATAAATTGTGAGCTACAGTATTTATTTCCTGAAGCGCTGTCAGGTATTTAGCTCGTTTTTTCATTCATCTTCCTCTCCTGACTCTGATTTATGTTATCCCTTTCCTGTATGCGGGCAACTTTAATTAATCCCAACGCTTTATGAAAAGGAAGAAAATTAAATCTAGGACGTGTTTTCCTGAAGCGGACATGAAACTCAGCTGTAATCTGTGCTGTCAGCTTGCCTCGTATGCACAGTCTCATCAATAAGCAACAAGCAGGTGGATCATCACTGATAATCTGAGGATGTGTTTGCAGGAATCTGAACTGTACAAGGAACTGGACATGTACAGCTAACTGAAAAGATGGTTTGAGGATTGTAAACGACCAGTGCCAAGCTTTTTAGAATAAGTTTTAAAAATCCAGCTGACTGAGTGAGTGATGCGTTTGTGTCACTGATGGGCCACAGAGCTTAGAGATGGTCAACAAAGGAAACAAAACAGCAGCTCTCCTATTCATTCTCCCTAAACACATGTTTTGTTGAGGTCAACTTTGACCGGCAGCGGCCCCGCTTCCTGGATCTCCTCTGATTGCTTCATGCTGACGGCAATCATGGGACTCAGGTGGTATGGGTTGACTTTGTGGACATGCTCCAGGAACTCCTTATCTCCGTTAATGCTCAGCTGAGGAGAAGAAAAGGAAAGCAGAGATGATAAGAATGAGTAAATATGCACGCGGAAATTTACACAAACCTCCAAGAACAAAAAAAGGCCACTTTGACGTGGCTTCAGAAGGAGTTTCTGTAATAACGTTATCAGCTGTGGTCATCTGAAGGTCTGCTTTTAGACCTCATGGGAAGAAGTTGCTGAACAATTGTTGCCCTGGTAACCCAGTCTTTGATGAGGTAAAACAGATTGAAGGGAGCAGCACTTATAAAAGTGATCTGTCTGAAAGGCTGATGATGATGATGATTGTTGCATTATTAATTAAAAACAACAAGTAACCATTTAAAAAAGATTGAAAGAATTTCTCTGGCATGAAAAGATGTTTGCTTATTTGTCTGCTGCACACAAAAATAGCACATTGCGTAAGCAATACTGAAATGATTGACTCCAGATGAAGTAGAGGGACTGTGGAGAGCTAACCCCCACTGAAAGGAAGAAAAGAAGCATACAGCATTCTAGTTACTGTGGATGGGAACTGCTGATAAGCATTAGATACCATCTGCCTCTTGGAAATATCTGCCATGTTCAGAATAAAACCGCTTTGTTGTGTACAGGTTTGCATTTAAGTCATTTCTGCAGAGGTCTACATCCACTCAGGAGAACAATCAGAAACAGCAGGTGTAATTTCCAGACAGTAGCTGATTAAAGAGATGGCTGTGCTCCTCTGGAGGTGTACCTGAGTCTTAATATGCTGTTCCGGTGCAGTGACGAGGCTGGCACAACTGAGCCACAGCATGACCATGATGGACAGGAATAGACAAGCAGCTAAAATCCACCGGGGGAGGCCTGAACGTCTGGAGGACAAACGAGCAGCAACAGAGGAAGCTGATGTCAGAATGATGGTGTGATGTCATCATCTTATCAAACCATAAATAAATGCATGAAATAATCAGCAGTATCTGCATCTTATAAGCCACAAACACTCTTTTTTCAGATTTTTCTGTTAAGAGAAAGGTATGGGGCTAATTAGTGTAAGGTTTAATTAGTGTAGTGTAACGTAGTGAGGCTAAAAATAATAAGTTACTTTTACCTGCCTTTGTTACGGTGCTATAAGACGGTAAAGCAGGCAGTAATGCAGTAAGTATGGAAGGATACCGTCACATAATACAAACGCTGTGACAAATAGTTAAGAATAACATAAGCTCATTTTATGACCTCAGTTTGACTCGTTATTTTCTCTTTAATGTTTATCAGGTTATGTGACCTCGACATGCAGCCCAGGAAGTCGTGCTCAGCCGTGGGGTCCTCTGGATGCTGGACCAGGTGCTTCCCTTTGCCCACTGCTTTGGCTGCTCCCCTCTCTCCGTGCCCTCTCACCCCTGCCACAAATTCAGACGAAATACACACAAGTTTAATGTGTTTATGAGGTAGAGTGACTGAACACTGCAGCAGCAAGCTTTGCTCTACATAGCATGACAAACACGTGCTAGTGTGCACTATGTAGATGTTCTAACCATGTGGTCTCTGGGTGTGAGAGTGGATCTGAGGCCAGGGTTTGTCAGCCACGTTGGATCGAGGAGCCTGGAGCTCGGGCAGGGAGTACTCCATCTCAGGCTGGCTCTGACAGAGGGAGACACACAGCAAAGGCTTTCAGTCATAGTTCATCTTTGTAGATGAGAAACGTTACTGTCCTTTTGGAGGACACCTTCAGGTGGTGAAACCCTATTTACATCTCTGTGATGTTCAGTTCAGTTGGGGATGTCTTCATGGTTCAGTCTTACACACTAGCTTAAATTAACATGAAGGTGCAAACATAGAACAAAACATGTATTTCTGAGTGTATTTTTTAAAATAGTTTGTTTACAAATTGTTTACATGTGTTATTACTTGCTCACTTTTTCCTTTGTGAGATTGCTGCGATGCATCCAGTGAAGAATGTGCTAAAAAATTACATCTGCTTTGTATAAATAGGAAATGAAGCTATGTGGAAATAAGTTTCTCCTTGATACCAAAGTGCTATTCTTTCTCTTTAATTGGTTAATGCCTAATTTCATATAAATGCTGGATTTGACAAGAGTAACGAAACAGGGAGGAAAAAGAGGAAAAAGGGAAAAAATATTACAAAAGATAGAAAACAAAGAAGCAACAGCTCTGCAACCAAAGCCCAAAAAGAAAAAACAGCCTTTGTAAGGAAACAAAGCAGACCATCATCAGGAGCACCCACAGAAACACAAACTAAGAAGCGTACTTATTGAATGTAAAACAGTAACTATATATATAATTTAAAGTTCTACCAGGTCCAATACAGCTCACTCACATTGAGAGTTTTTGTCATCCTTTCATATAATCTCATAAGAATTAAATGACCTCAGAAGTAATAATTATCATGTTTATTTATTTGAACCTTTGTATGGGGGTCGCATTCTTTAAAAAAGCATCAAATACAGGGCATGATGTGACATGGAGAACTCATTGAATTAGGATTTTATAACCCTCCTTCAGCTCTAACACCTTTTTGAAACAGCAGAGCAGCATCACATTATTATGTTTTTATTCTCGTACTAATGTGGCTTTTAATTGTCCTGCAGTTTCAAACTCTATCATGTTCACTTTTTCAGCTTCTTTTAGTTTGTAATGTAGGAAACTTTTCATGTTGTGACTTTACTTATTTCAATAACACTTCTAGAAAACAAAATAATAATAATAATAATAATAATTTTATTTATAAAGCACTTTTCAAAACAAAGTTACAAAGTGCTTTACATGAATAAAATATAATAAAGAATAATAAACAAAAAACAATAAAAGCAAGGAATAATAATAAATAAAAAACCTCAATATTGTAACAAATATAATAGAACAAATAAAAACAGTAAACAAAGGAGATAAAAAAAGCCATTTTGTATAAATACGTTTTAAGTTTAGCTTTAAAAACAAAAGCACTGCATATGGCTTCGGAGATCAGGTGGTTAGTTTACATCCCAAAACAAATCCTCTAAATGAAAACAGTTATTTCTCCGTTGAGCTTGTTACCCAGTGTGACGAATGTTGTCTGACATGCACGGAAACCCGATGTTGTGTCAGGGGAAATGTGAGACAACAGTAGCTATGATGGAAGGTGAAGGTGCATGGATATAACTTTCAGAATGAACAAAGCTTTATCTGCATCTGCACAGGGTTATGGGAGGGAGTACGAGAGGAAAACGATGATTAAAAAGGTCCCTTTCCTGGTTATGCCCGGACATCAATGGGAGCTTGTGTTTTTGTCTATTTTGGCTAACCATCCTAAAAAAGAAATGTATAGGATGTGACATAACAATGAAAGAAATATGATTTTACTACATTAAGGCAACAGCACATTTTAAAATGTGAAAATAAATGTTACAATGTTAGATAAAAATATGCATTGAAACTGTTATCTTATGGTATCAAATACTAAAGACAACACTGTGCAGCAAACATCTTACTACAGCTGTAACTGGAAATCATTAGCATGGACAACTAGTTGTTTTTTAAACACAGTATGTATAAGCTTTAAAAATGATAGATAACAGCGTAATATGAAGCTGAGGTCACTGCATTAAATATGGAGGAACTGGTTTTATAAGAAACCTGCCCAATAAAGAGGTTTACTTTAGTATGCAGACACCTTTAGTCTGACGCCTTTAAAAACCCATATCCACACTGATTCCTTGACATAACAAAATAATAATCATATCTGTGCACCACGTACATAAAAAACAGCTGTGCTATACAAAGTTTGGAAAAGAGATTTTTTAACTGGGAAATGTTAAAGCTGCACATGCATAGCAATACCTTCCAGCCACATCCTTCAACCACACCCCTCAATCCTCTCTTCTGCTCTGTTTTTCTTTAATATTCATTCAGATAGAAAGACTAATGTAGTTGCCAAGAACCCATGGGCTTATGATCGCTCCTCACATGCAGCTGTGCACCAAGTTCAATTTATTCTGCGGGAGCAGTTGGAGGAGGTCTTCATTCCACTCACTGTTTTAATGAAAGCCTCGCTAACGCTGCCGTACTATCAGTAAATGAGCTCAAGGAAAGGAGGGAATGACAGATAAAAGGATGTTTTATCCCACATTTCTTCTAAACTACAAGTTTTTCTGTGTGTAATATACATAATTCACATCACTCCTATAATCTTCTGCAGCTGACTGGTCCTGACTAGTAAAGATGCTTAAAGCTGCATGTTTATTCTTTCAATGTAAGGTCACACAAATGCACACAGTCTAAAAGTGAAGTCCATGGGGACTGTCAGCTGACAGGTAAGTGCCTCCATGTCTCTCTCGTTCACTCTCTTGCAGTCCCTCAACTTAGTTGGACTTCTGTTGTTTTAACACTCTGAGAGTCGATCTGTCAAGTTGGTGGCGGTGTGCCAGCTTCCCACTAAGCACAAGCCTGACAGTCTCTTCACTGCCCACTGAGGCTGGCTGCTCCTCGCTGCTTCAGTCAGCACGTCACTGCCACAAAGAGCAAACATCCATCAACAGGTCTAAAAGAAAGGTTGTTAAATTCGTGCTCTGAGCTTGATGTATTGCACTATATGATGTGGAACATTACCGCCCAGTCTATACACAGATTCTCGTCGTAACACCAAATTTCCGCTCTCATTCACACAGAAGTGCCTGTGTAAAGGCTAGGGTGCATAAATACTATCATTTCCCACTGAGGCCTTTAATTATGTTGCTAAAATAGTGACTTATCCAAACAGAAAAACATGACGTAGATGCAAGTTTCTGGTTGGTTTTAGAATTAGGAGGATATGATTGAGTAGCCTTGTGGTTACACAGACCGAATCTTATTATAACTTTAATATATAGCTGCTTTTTGTTGTTGACTTTAGAAAAATGTCCCTTATTTTACCTCTGGCACAGCTTTAACAACTTATGGCATATTTATTCTTTTCGTGTTAGAAAAGTTGAGGGATTGTTTATCAAACGTCAAAACTGACCAATACGTGTGAAAAAATGCCCCTTTTCTCCTTTTAGTTAATATTCTTACAACATAAAATGTCGTTCTGAATATCTTTTTGTCACAAGAAGCAATTGATTCTCTGTTAAATCTTGCAACAAAGCCCCATCTTTATGTGGGTTAACCACAGCTGGACCTGCCATGCTCATCAAATATGCATGGCACTGAAGGCTGTGCCATCGTTTAAGAGGACATTAAAGCGCTGTGAGGAAAAAAAAGAAGCAATCAAAGAATTTCTTTTCCATATTGTTGGATCACCCGCTTAACCTGCACACATGCTCAAAGTCTAAAATAGATCATCTAGAAAGGAACGAACACCAGAGCTGAAGAGGTATTTCCCAGGTTTTAGCAGGAAGCAGAGGTTAACCCATAAAATAATAGATCCTGGCTTGCTTGTAACCCCTAGATAAAAGCAAATGGGGTGTAAAATTACTGTAGATATAAATATTTCTTTCTTTTTTTATCATGTCGCAACATTAAGTAAATGAGTCAGTGGGGATGGTGAATCCCTGAAAAAAAAACTTTATTGTGAGCTCAGCGTTCACAGGGAAGAAATTAAATTCTGCACCTGTGCAGATTAAATAAATACCTAAACTTCTTAACTGGAGACATCAGTTTGAACAGAAATTGGCTCCAGCTGCCATGAAAATGTGGTCACATTGTTTTTGTTCTTGAGGTTAGAGGAACCACTCTTTCCAGATTACGATGTTTAGCTCTCACTTTAAGTGCACATATCATTATACCCTTGTGATTCTCATAGCTGGCTCAAAGTGTCCTGAATCACAAGGCTTTGGGGTCGTCATGTTGGGCTCCTTAATGCTCTGTTAGTGCAAATCCTCAAAGTCTGTCAAATAATATGAATATGCTGCTGAGAATCCAAGGACAATATTTAATAAGAACATCTGTTTTGATGTGAAAGTCAAACACAGATTTCAGGCTTGCTTTTTTCCAGCTTAAGATAATCTCAACACTAGAGAGGAATTTACTTCAGCTGCTGACTTCATTAAAGGTTGTGCATGCTTTTTTTTGTCTCTATTTGCATAGATTACTCTAACACAACATGCTCTGGTCTCAGCTGCAGCTCTCTCCATAGTCAGTAAAAACACTGCAGAGTTGTTACTAAGACAAAAAGGCTTGAACACACCTCACCTCGCTGGCTTCTGGCTGGACTGTGCATTGACTTTAAAACCGTACTATTATGGAACTCACTGCCTACTTAACCGAGGCACACAAAGTCTCTGAACACTTTCCTGTCCTCTTATTAAAACAATATGTTATAGCTAATAAACTCATACGTCGTAAGAGTCTAAAAAAAATTATGCAAGTCATAAGTTATGGCTTTAACAGCCAAAACCTGCAGACTTAGTTGCATCTTACCTGGAAAACCACAACCTTGCCATCATCAGCCTGCAGATAAAAGGTCCAGGTGGAGGAGATGAAGCTCTGGGCTGAGCTGACAATGTCATTACACCAGCTGGACACAGCTTCCATCACTGATGGGGGCTTTGGGCGCAAAGTCATGGCCTTCAGCTGTGAGAGAGAGCAGCTCGTGCAGTTACACAGAAAAGCCTCCTGTTTGCACACGTTTTCATATTTAGACCCTCTATGTCACGCTTGGTCTCATCTTTGACCGTGTTTAGGTATTCGTGTGTTTGTATGGGAATTTGTTGACCGCATTGAGGCTTTTCTCACCTTCCTCCTCTTGATCTCAGGTTCAGAGGGTTGGCTGGCACAGCCGGTGCTGCAGGCCTCCTGCTCCAGCAGCTTCATGTATGCCTCCTGGCAGGCTGTGGAGAAAGAATCAGGAAGTATTTGTAAAGCTGACGCAATAAAAATAAAGACAAAAAAGGAAGAGAAAGCTTTTAGAGCAAATGAAGAAATGAAAGAGAGGTCAGGTCAGGCAGAGTGATGAAGAGGAAAGCGAGATGTTGCATGTTTTTTGCACTTATAAAGACTCTTCTCTCCATAGGAGGAAAATCTGGATGGCAAATCTCAGAATGATTTATATAAGGATGGTAAATGAGTGCTAACAACCAGAAGGTACTTACTGAGACCTCCAGGTTTCAGGAAACTCTCCTAAATTGACCAGAACTGAGGTGTTCAGCACTTAAATGTTGACCCGGATATGACGTAGCTGCAAACTGCTTATGCTTAATCTAATTTACAGTAAATTTTCAAACATTAGCACAACATAGCCCATTGCTACAACACAGTTTAATCATGCTGCATGCATCAGCAGCATCTGCTTTCAACTCTGACTCCATCCAAACAAACAGGCTAACAATGACTCACCTCCCTGGCACTCCTCCTTGCTGGTATTAAACCCAGCGTTACCATTGACGAACTGGCAGATGGAGTACAGGCGACAACCACGGTGACAGGCATTCATTATAGAGTCCTACCAGCCAGATAGAGAGAGGAAAGACAGAAACAGGTTCAAATTAGAGATGTCTCCAGTAATCTTGGATAAACTCCATATTAACCTTGTTTGGAAGGTCGCAGCATCTCTTAATGACACGTTGCAGCTGCCATAACAGTTTACAGGAGGCTTTTCCTGTCAAATGATAATGAGCAAGTTGTGAAGGGAAGTTCAAGATTCTGGACTTCATTTTCTCTGCAAAGTGGAGAAACTGCGCCCTCTAACGAGACCAGCAGAGACAAAGAGAATTCCCGACTGCGACCATCAACGCTTCATTGCAGCTTTTTCATCATATTTACTGCGCTCCTGTGTTGAGTCACAAATATAAGACAAGTGTGTCCATCCCAAGCCAGGTTTATCATATTTACAGGGAAGGATTAACACAACACTTCCCAAGTTTCTTATTTTTTCTCCAGATACAGAAGCAGCTCGTTTTCCATCCTCAAGCAGGTGATTGGTTTCGATCTGCAGTTGTTTCCTTGCAGGTTGTCTGAACCACACCTGAAGGCAGGAGAGAGGGAGGGGGTGGCGGTGGGAATAAAAACCAAGCCGAGTGTGCAAAGCTATAGGTAAATGCCCTAAACCAGAGAAAGTCGGAGAAATTCTCAACCATCGTGTGAACCACCCCCCTCCCGTCCAGTCTGGCCTTGTCTGCGCTGAAAGATGTCGCGTAAACTGTCATGTTTCATGCTTCACCATAAATATCCTCACCGCGTCCCCGGATCCTCCATTATGCCTGCATGTTGGGAAAAAAGGTCAATCGCTGATGCAGCGTTTAGCAGGAACACCTCGCGATGTGCTTGGACGCGGTTCACATCTTGGACTGGCCTTTAAGGTGCAGACCAAAGCGAGCTGCATCTTTTCGGCCTAAATGCGCCGCGTCGCATCCAAAAGGATGCAATGAAGAATGAAAGCGAGCGTGTCGTTACGCACAGATCCAATCATGCTCATCCTAACGATTTTCCCGCTGTTAATGACTTTTTATGCAAAAACAGACCATTAAGGTTATTATTTTTAATTTAATTTCTTCTGCTAATAACGCTACAGCATGACGTCGTCCGCTCGATAACGCGCTCCCCTGCAAACCCCTCCGGCAATAAGGAATAACTTACTTTCGCGGGGCTTTTGTTTTTGATGGTGAGCTGGCATTGTTTTTTGCAGTAATTGATATCGCCCAGTTGGTTGTCAAACAAATCCGAGGACGCGGCTGCGAGTCCAGCCAGCAGCACCGGGAGCAAGGCCGAGAAGCCGCACATCCTGCTGCCGAGCCGGAGCATCTGAAACCCTGAAGACAGGAGCGGAGCTTCAACCTGCACTGCTGCTGCGGATGCTGCTGCCTCAGCCCAGCTCCCGCGTGCCCGCTCCGCTGAGCTGACTCCTCTGGCTGCGTGCGTCATGCGCATCATCATCCCCGCACGCGCCTTTTCCCCTCCTCAGACTCAGCCTGCAGAGCATCCTTCACTGCGGTGTGTTGTGCCACTGAAGGCGTTTATTTATTTTTAATTTTTTAAAGTAGGGAATGGTTGATATGTGTGGCTGCTGGTGGCAGACGCGCGCGCGGAGAGGACAGATGGGCCGTTTGTCGTCGCTGACAGGTCCTCAACTATTAATGTCCCAATTATCAGATGATGTAGAGCTCCAGTTGGAACAAGTAATCTGTGGTATTTAAGGTGAGAAAAAATCACGGAATAAAGAAAAGATAAACAAACTCACAAAAACTTATAGGAGCGTTTGCAGTAGTAAAGAGCTTAAAGCTGGGGTTGAATATTATATACGCTTTACTGGCTATGCAGATTGTTATCTTTGAATTATCTTTCAGTTTTTTATACTTTTGTACATATATGACCATATTTATTAGATTTAATAGCCCAGTCCTCATTGAATATCTGAACAGATGAGATAAAATACAAATGTTTTAGGTTAAAAGTTGAATTTCAATGATTTCAGTCAAGTCAGGTGTGAATCATCCTATTTTCCTAAAAGAGTAAAAGAGATGTGCAGTTTTTTCATGGAGATTAGAACAAATATAGAGATTTTGGTGCTTTGCAGAGTAGAAAATGTGGCTAAATATTTCCACAGATCTCCATCCCCCTCAGAGTCAGATTATGTGCAGGAAATTCAAGGCATGTTATCCTCCCCAGGAGTGGTGGACTAAACAAAGATCATTCAAAGAACAAACATCCCATAGGAACACAGTAACCTCTGAGAAACTAAAGGCCTCTCTCTCATCGGATTGCATTGATACATGAATCTTTCATCAGTAAAATGGTGTAGATGTAAATAAAGCTGTCTGCTGCATTGCTTTGATGCTTTCATGAACATTGTGAATAGTCGGATCATGTTTTATTTAATATTTATAAATGTTTTTATGTTTTATTGTGTCTGCGTTGGTGTCTCCTTCGCAAACGAAGTTCCTAACAGATAAAGTTAATTTGATTTAACTGATTTAAGATCGATGGATAATTCAGATCGTTGTTAGTTTCATTAAAAGTTTGACCAAAGTGAAGTATTTTGGTTTAAAGTGAGTCATAACAACATTTCTTCTGTTCAATGTCAACATGTCTTCTTTGATTTACAGGTAAAACTTCCATAGAAAAATATGCTTCACAGCATTTTAATCATTTGACTTTGGTGCAAATTAGCATATATTAAAGTCATGCTTAACAATATGTAAGTAGTTTGTTCAAAGGTAAAATAAAAAAATATACTCTATTTGTCTGTTGTGTCTCATCATAAGAACATTGCAGAGGAGTACTAGGACCTTATGAAAGATGGTAGTGTAATATATTATGTTTTAACCAAATTCCTATCTGGGTCAGACATCATACAGGATGGATCAATAAACTCTAGATTTTACCACTTAATGCCAAATAAACATCTATAAGTAACCTGCACATGGCTTCCTTTTATATAAGCTGCAGGTTTAAATTGTTCAAAAATGTTTCTTTTAACATGTTTCTTGTAAACAGTCTGACATGGAAAACACAAGTGACTCCAAACTGTATCAAAGGCATCATCACTTCAACTGAAGCTTATTTTTGGTTAAAAATAAAAGGTGAACCTTGTAAAAGCTGTGATGTGTGTGTGAATGTTTAAGAATGGGGCAGCTGGGAAACACTAATGACCTGACACTGTGTGAGAAAACAAGGGAGGAGCGAAGCATTATGAACCTGAACGCTGTGGCTGCTGCAGAGAGCAGTGGACTCACAGCGAGGTGAAACATCTTCAGGCTGCCTGCAGTCTTTTCTGAAGAGCCAGTGTTTGATTTGAGCTGTGCATCTACACAGATCCTCCAGCTTTAACTCTTTTTTGCCGTCACACAAGGGAACAAAGGAGAGAAACAAGAAGAACAGCTTACAAACTATGTTTTGCTTCATGTTTTTTCTCCTGCTTTTCATGCACATGTTGCTCTCTTTCACACGTAAGTATCAAACTTTAACAGAGATGTTTTTTATTTGAGATGAAGCTCAGAAAGCTGTTTTATAGAGTACATAAAGTTAACAAAATGCATATAAAACTGCATTATTGTGGCAGAACAAACTAAAGGTCACAATGAAACAGATGATCCTGATATTCTGTGTGAGCTTACACACAGTTCCTGTCTGTGAACTGCAAGCTGAGAAATATTCTTTTAATATATAGAAAGCTCTGTTGATAGTTATGACATTTAGATATTTTGCTATATATATCAGAGAGAGAATGAGAACAAGGCCTATGAGAGATGGAGGTGATGAGACTAACTAAAACAGGGTTCATTAGCACCGTTGCAATCAGGATGCAAATTCATTATCAAGGGACTGTGAAATTACTCCGTATTATTTTTCCTCCACAGTAATCTAAAATTAGGGTTTCTACTCACTAAGACCAGCCAATCATCTTCCCTGTCATCATTCATACATCAAATATAATTTCCTCATATTAAAGTTTAATTCACTAATATTCAAAAAGTGACACGTGTGAGAAAGTTTCTGTACCTGCAGCACGGTTAATAAAAAATAACACAGCAACGTGTGTTCCTGTGAGAACACACAGCAAAGAGCTTTGCATCAGTCATAAGAACACACTTTTTAACCGTGCGGGATCATGTATGGAAAACATTTAAGAGTTTGGTGACCTTTCAGGCTCTATAAATCCCCCTCGTTATGGGGTTATAAATACTGGGCACTGAGCTGATGCTTTGTTGTGGTGCCTCCTTAAACACAAACACACAGACAGCACAGTTTTCATACAGCTGCCCACAAGTTTCAGCTCTAATGATTTCTACCAAAACATTTTACAGATTCTTCTGTAATATGAGACACTCAAATGGCGCGTGCAGCTTACTACACAAGCTGAGGTTAAAGAAAAGAATACCTTTCAATAACAGTAGCCAAAAAGTATGTTTATATATCGATTTAAGCCACAGATTTTAAAAATGTATTAGCAAAAATAAATTCCTTTTATTTATACAGAAATAAAGAAACAAGTCAGATATATTTTAATCCTGCGTGTCCATCTTCCAGATGTGGCCTTCATCACCCCTCAGGATGCCGTTCTGCTCATTGGCTCCAGCCTGACAGCAACATGCACGCTCAGCCCTGGCCGCCACGCCAGCGCTGTGTATTGGACCCTGAACGGGGTTCGTCTGTCCAGCGAGACTTACAGTTTGGTGTCCTCCAATGTCCAAAGTGTCACCCTTCACAGCCTGAATGGCTCCCGGCAGCAGTCTGGAGACAACCTGGTGTGTCACGGAGCAGATGGAAGCATCTTGGCTGGTTCTTGTCTCTATGTGGGCAGTAAGTGAAGACTGGTTATTTATAATGTGATGCTTTGTGTAATTATTTAATAGCAGTACCATGCTTAGCACACATTTAACTGAATTAAACTTTACTTTACAACCAGTTAAACAGGTTATTTTAATTTTATAAAATGTATTTGATAATCAGAGGAACGTGTTAAACTTGCTTTATTTAAAAAACTGGTTTAAAAAAAGCTAATTTTGTGCTTTGGTTGGTCAGTTTATGACATCCTCTTTGTAACGCTTTCAGTTCCTGCTTGGGGAATTTTACTCATTCCTTCATCTAAAACCGTCTTGTCCTGTCAGATTTATGGGCCACCTTGTACGCATTGTACTCCCGAGGTCTGAGGTTTAGATGAGATAAATATGTTTAGATGTGTTGTAAGAGCTGATTGCGTCTCTCTTTTCCTTTTCTTTAATGTACATGTAATTAAAGGCGGTGAACTGTTGTGTGTGAAGTAAAATCTTTGCTTTATGTCTACAGCGTGAACTAAAAATGACTTCTAAGGTCTAAAAGTCTCATCTCATTATTCAGTCAGAGGTTAAATCGACTGTTAGGTTTAGTTATTGGTATATTTGCAAACTTCAAACACTTTTCACCCAGAATCGAGGTAATGCATGGCCTCTTACTCCACCATGAACAGTGTGTTTGTGTTGCTGCACGGTGCAACAGTCCCACACCTCTTCATGGTTTGGCTAAATCTTCTCTTGTATTTTGCAAAAAAACAGGATTTTTTCTTCTTTCTTTTTTTGTGTTTAGTTGCTATCCTACAAGAATTTCTCTCAGAAAGTGGTAATTTTACACATCTCAGCTCGACCTGTTATTTACCAACTACAATATTGACTGAGGAAAGAGCTGTTTGAAAACAACGTTTTAGCTCATATCTCCTGTTTGTATACTGGTAAAGCTTGACTGGTTTTGCAAGTTGAACTCTGATAACATCATTTCCGATCAAATGATTTAATCTGTATCGATCCTCTACATGAAGGAGCATGATGGTTAATTATTTAAGTTTCCACCGATGCATCTCCTAAACTTGTTTCCATTTCTCATGAAAACACACCGGGCTGATGCCGTGTCCTGTTGTGTACTTTGGACTCAGAGTTTATAATGATAATGATTATCATAAACAAGCTTTAAAAGCTCCTAAACTTTAGTTTAAAGGAGACATTGTGATTAAAATCATGAAAATCTAACACCAAATCACATGTAATGAACAGTACAGGGAAAAGTTCAATCTAAAAATAAGCTTCAATAAAGTCAAAAACAAATGACAAAATAGTAATAATTCTTAATTAGAAGCATTATTGTCATTATTTATGATTATTATGTTTTATTATATATTATTTATGTTTTTCATTTATTTACTTATTTGTCTGTTTATTTATTTGTCTTTGTCTCCAGTGGCTCCAGAAAAGCCAGTCAATTTGACATGTTGGTCCCACAACACAAAAGACTTGAGCTGCAGGTGGAGCCCGGGTGGGCAGGGTGAAACCCACATTCCAACCAAATATACTCTCAAGTACAAACTGAGGTGAGCGCCCCCCCGATGCAGCCCACAGGTGATCACCTCGTCCCACATGCCTCAGGTATTCTAGACCTTCTAGCTTGAGTAAGCCCTTTTTGGTGTGATGTTCAGGTGGCATGAGAAGGAAAAGGAGTGTGAAAATTACAGTGCGCTGAGGCAGGAGCATTCATGCTACATCCCCAGCAATATTGCCCTTTTCACCCCATATGAGATCTGGGTGGAGGCCACCAACCAGCTGGGATCTGTTCGCTCTGAAATCACTGCGGTGGAAATCTTTGACATAGGTACGTAGGAGAAGTTTCACTTTCTTCTTTTAAATGTAATTATTGAAACTTTTAAAGTGAATTTGAAGGTAAAACTCGATGCTGTGCGAATCAGTGATTGTTGCTGTGAATAATAAACAGGAAGCAATTTAAGTGATAAAAGTTGCAGTTGTCATGGATAAATAAGGGAAAATATCACTGTACCACAGAATGTTTATAACTTTTATTAATGAGAAATAAAGCAGCTTTTTTTATGATATTTATACAGAATTGCTACAAAAAATCTTTTGTTATATAAAATCATACAATCCTTTAACTTATTTTTTACCCTCCCTCTGTCCTTCATCATTGTATAAAATAATAGCTGGTTTACTTTGCAAAAGAGGATTTTTATGCATATAAAGGAAACACATTTTTTAAGTCTCCCCATTATACTTCTATTTTTTTCCTTTTTAAATGTTTTTTAATTGTTTATTGTTGAATTACAAATGAATGCCAGCCTTGACAGAAAGGACAGACAAAAAGAAAAGACTGAAAAGAAGAGTCAGGGACAAAGACCAGTTTCTTATGAGACACGAGACAGAAAATATATTGTTCAACTTTGATGGGTCCACCTAAAGGTTTGATTTCAAATTGGGTCAAAACATTTTGTAAACATGTTCATGAGGACTGCGGGGGAGTTGGCTTTGCAGACTGATGATGGGGTTAGGGAGGTGAGCCTCGGCAGAATTTGCTCCCATTAACGTGTTAGACACCAGTTAATTACATTTCAGGTGATGTGTAAGCTGCACAGCTCGAAAGTTTAGCTGAATAATTTTTACTCTACCAGTTCTCCATCATGTGATCGGTGCAGATCTTCTGAGGACTTTCTCACCCACCTTTTCTGTGCAAACTTGTTTAATTACTGGTGTAAAATATTCCAGTGGTTTTCTGGAATCTATGATTGTGTGCTTATCTTGACCCAGAAATTGCGCTGTTTGGATACCATCACCTCTCAGTGCAACGTAATGTAATGTATGGAATGGTAACTGTTTTTAAACCTTTGGAAACCTGATACTCTTCCTCAGATCCCATCATGTTGTCAGAATAAACCAGTTTCTTACACACAGTGGACAACCAGTGGCAACTAGATTTACCTTCTCCTGTTATGTCTGGTGGACACTTTTGATATGCCCACAGTGGCTCACTTCCCTCATACACACACCCTGATAAGAACATCATCAGGCAATGCAGGATTCAGTGTCTTGCCCAAGGACACTTAGGCATGCAGTCAGAGGCAGCCTGGAATTGATCCACCGGTTAAAAGACAACTCTCATACTTATGCACACATGGTATAAAGGGGTGGCTGTTGTTCAGGTGGAACAGCCACCCCTTTATACCATGTGTGCATAAGTATGAGTGTGTGTGTCTATATGTGAGCGAGTGTAAAACATAATGAAAGTGTTTAATGATGGTATGATGGTGTGAAACCAGCCGCATCTTCTACAAAGATCAGAAGCAGACAAAGAGGCCCAAGAGACCGGCAGCCACCATAGAGCATGCTGCATAGCTGATGTCCTTTAAAGCAAATTAGCCAATACCTGCACATCACCGGATAATAACTCATTTGAATATCACATGGAAATACACTGGGGGTCGGGGGGGGGGGGGGGGCCCGAAGCTGCCAACCCAGCACTTAGCCTGCATGAGGCAGAGTGCACCCTGCTCAGGTCACCAGTCTACAACAGGAAGATTGTTTAAACGTGACTCATGAAATGATTCAATGTAGCTTTAATAAGGATGGTTTTATTAATTTATTTATAAAAGGAAACATTTTACAGCTTTAAATTGAAAATGACTTTGATTAAGTCACACGTGGTCTCAGAATTGCTGATTGACCAAATTTATTGATACTTTTCAGAATAAAATATATGCTTGATATCTTTATTATTAGTAGCTACTTTTACAAAATAGCATCTTTTTTAAACTCTTTTTATTAATTAATTCAGTGTTTATACCAGTCATTTACTGGAAAACAGTTGTATGCACTGGTGGGAATGGATCCTTGGTGTCTTGTAGCTTGTTATGGTGGGAGGAATCTGGAAAAGGTTGTGATTATCAGAGAGTAGATCAGGAAACGTTTGGATCTACTCTTTCTATAACATCAGGCCTGAAGATATCTAAAATGGCTTAAAAAGAGGAGTTAAAAATTTTTTTAAAGCAGAAGATGCCAATATAAAACCATCAGAGTGACTTTTGAAAGGCCGACTTCTTTCCACAAGATGAAATCAGATCTCCCGGGAGCAAAGAGAGGATTGGTACAGACAGAAAGCTTGAATTTGCATTGTGTTTATCACCACAGGGTTAGCATTGTACAGTGCAGGGGATGTAGGGAAACCTGAAGTACCGGGCGGTGAACGGTCTGTTTCACACCGGCTCGTGTGGAGTTTGAATCCAGTGTAAGATCTTCTGAATATTTGCAGCTCAGTAAATAAGGAAGAAATCTGGGAGGCCCCCCTGAGATCTCTGCTGCTGCAGAAATCCTTTTTGTATTCTGGACGCTTGCTGTTAGTTGTTGATGTACAGCAACAGTATTCCTCACAACTTGTCCTGTCGACAAGTCTCACAGCTTTCAGTGAACACATTTTATTCAGCATTTGAAACATTACGCTGCAGAGAAGTGATCATTTGGAGCCTCTGTGAGTCTTGGGAGTGAAGGATGTGCCATGTATTATATTTGAAGCATCACACTGCAATATTAACAGAAACAGTAGCTCTGGGAATATTTGTTTCTTCCTCTTTTCCTTCTAAAAGTGCAAAACATAGAAGTAGCAAAAGCAGTGTAGTGAAGACACTGACTGAAGGTTGCAAACATGAGGTGCTTTTACAAGACATTTATTAAGTTCTTTAATAAGTCCTTTCCTTGGTGTCTCATGTTGCTGTCCCTTTAATCTTCTGTCTGTGTTTCTTCCCTACAAAGCGCTTGAACTGCTTTATGGTGGCGGGGACTGGGAGATGTTTTGTTTAATGATGACGGAGGTACAGCATGCTCTCACAGGAAGAACAGACCGACTTGTACCAAAGTCGACGTGCTTTTCTTTTTTAATGCAATGGTGTGCAAGCATTTGGGTAAATTCTGTTAACACCGCAGAAGATGAACTGATGTCCAAGACGAGGAAAGCTGAAGATGAATCTTTTTAAACTGGTTTTGTTTTGCATAATGGGCTGGTTGTTTTTAGGGCCTATGTCACAGCTGCAGGGAGGATTCAGGATTTCTATGAAATCACAGCGCGACATCTTTAAGGCATAAAAAGAAGATGAATGATTAGACAGGTTAACCCTCTCAAACATGCACGCTCGGCCGTCTCGAGAAGCAAGAGCTTGTCATACATCAGGGCTCCTCGTGGTCCATCGATGTAGACATCATCGGCTTCTCAGCTGAAACACAAACACATTCTGTTTAATGAATTGAATATATAATTTAATGATGAAGACAGACTTTCACACTGAATCCTATTTACTGCAGATCCAGTGCATCTAAACTTTCTAATGCTTGTGTTTGTTCATGCAGTGACGACAGACCCTCCTGCCAACGTGCAGGTGAGTCGTGTCGGCAACCTTGAAGACCAGCTGACAGTCCGTTGGGACAGCCCACCCGAACTCAAAGACATCCTGTTTCAGGCCAAATATCAGATACGCTATAGACTGGAAGACAGTGCAGACTGGAAGGTGGTCCAAACGCCAGCATGCAAAGTGGCAGATTAACACACACACACACACACACACACACACATATTCTGCTTGTGTTTATCTCTATCCAAAGCCAGTAGATTCCAACTCTACACTGATGAGAATGACCTAAGTTGTACAAAATGTTTCTTCACATCAGGTTTGGAAGCGTTTCCATGAGTCTGCTCACAGATTGACCACTTCTCTGTTTTTCATGGCATTTGTGCCCTCTCTCAGGTGGTGGATGATGTTGGAAATCTGACAGCATGTCGGCTGGCTGGACTCAAGTCAGGGACCGTCTACTTCATCCAGGTGAGGTGCAGCCCAGTGGGGATCTTTGGTTCCAGGAAACCCGGCATCTGGAGTGACTGGAGCCATCCGACTGCTGCCTCCACACCCAACGGTGGTATGCACATTGCAGTACACATGGCCTCATTAAGAGGCTAAGAGTCTAGATTTACCTTCATATGAAGATTTTATGCAAGTAACCACAAGTTTTATTAACAAAGAAGTGTTTTTCTTTTCTGGACAGGGAAAATTAAACCTATAAATGTTTAAAAGTATACCCAAAGTTTTTCCTTAATGGTTGTATCATGACCTAAATTGCTTTTAAATGCTACCCGAACATCTGCGATGCTTGCTAATCTTGACCATTCGTTCCTTTCTAATAATCAAGCTTTCATTGCCAATTAAAACCAGAAAACAATGTCCCTTATCCCTGATACCACATCCTGCACAAGAAGATCCAAACCGCATGTGAGCCGGAGGAAAATAAACATCAATAGGCTTGATACTTTGATAGAGATCTCCAAGCAGAGGATTAGAGAGTACTGCAAAAAGCCAGAAGGACATTTGATAGATTCTTGTTGTTTGCTTCAAAGATTGATCAAGTTAAGAATCCGGTTGTCACACACAGAGCCTATAAAGTCTGAGTGGAAGCAGGTTGGGGCGCAGGAGGAACGGATAATGAGTTACATGGGTTATGTGGTATTTACTCTCCAGAAGGAGGAAGTCATTTTCGAGCTCTGTCGTTTGCCATGAAGAATTGATTGTGGCAGATGACAGCCGTCTCCCACAGAAGCCAAATATGGCGCGTCACCTCCACATTACGCTGACAGGCGTCTGCTGAAACTGCTGTCTTGTTTACATCACCATTTCTGTAACATTAGTCATCATAATTGTGCACTCAGGACACACCGTGGTGTAAGAAACTTAAGCTAGATGGCTGTTTGGATGTTTTATACCAGAGTTTATATTGGACTGTTGGATTTTTGGCTTCATATTAGTTGAAGTTAAATCCAACAGTGCAGCTTGTTTTCTGTGGCAAGGCAGGTCTTATTAAAAACATGAGTTAAAATACATTTAAAGCTTAAAAGATTTAGACTTTCAAATGAAAAAAAAACACAGAAATGAAGCTGAGAACAGGAGGGTCTTACTGAATGTGTTAGCTGATCTGCAGCTCCAGAAATGTGGAGCATAGAAACTGAATGCAGCTTCTTCATGTCTGATTCATGAAACTGATAGAAGACCAGATCCAGTTGACCTGAGAAGCTTCATACTGGGTTGAGAGATCTCTGATGTATGTTGGTCCTAAACCATTCAGAGCTTTAAAGAGCAGCAACAGAACTTTAAAGTCCATCTTCTGATGGACAGACAGCCAGTGTGAAGACCTTGGTAAGGAAGTCTCCCAGTGAGGTCTGGAAGTGGTTGCAAAAAGCTGATTCATGATTCATGTTAGACCAGTATGTATCATATAGGGTAAATTAAGACTTTGTACATGTTGAATTAAGTTTTTATGTGTTTTTTTTATTTTAAAAGAGCAAAGTGCCTTCCCAGCTAAAATAATTTTATTGGTTAAATAAAAATACCTAAAAGTAGAGAAGCCTGACTATCCGCATATCAATATTATCTGCAGATTTCAGCATTAAAATGTGATATCACATACAGTATTATCCATATTGGTGTTTACATTTCTCGATGAACATGTTTACACAACATGTACATATTATATATCAAACTCTTCATCTGTGTCTTCTTTAACTAAAAATAACAAAATATAACAGATGTTGTGTTTTGTTTTTCCGATATTTTTGTTTGTTTGGCACAAATCGCAAGAAATCCTGCAGCTGTGACATCATGTGTGTGTGTGTGTGTGTATATATATATATATATATATATATATATATATATACTGTATATAGATAGATAGATAGATAGATAGATAGATAGATAGATAGATAGATAGATAGATAGATAGATGGATAGAGAGAGAGAGAGACATAAAATCAGTAAATATATTAATATAGATTAATATTTGTATAGAAAATTAAGAGTTGGACAGTATCAGTATATCGTATATAATTTAAAAAGTCCATATCAATCATCCTTACTACAGAAACTTAAAGGGAAAATTGTAATATGTTATAATTGATGCAGGAGGAAAGCATTGCATCAGCCTAACTTCGTCCTGACACGCTGCCTTCTTAGCAGTCCGTTTCTCTCTCTAGTGCAATTTCCTGTCCTATCTATAACCTTGACGCTGTTCTCCCATCATCCCTTTTTGCTCTCATCTCTTACCACCCTCACTGTCTCTCCTTTCTTCCTCCTCCTCCTCCTCCCAGAGAGATCTCAAAGAGCCTCCTGTGGTCTCAGACCTGGTGGGCAGAACTCCCCCCTGCGGCGGGAACTGAAGCAGTTCTTCAGCTGGGTCCGCAAGCACCCATACGGCTGCAGCGGCATGTCGATAAAACTGTATGACCAGTGGAGGGTGTGGCTGCAGAAACCCCACAAAACACGTAACCAGGTGGGTAATCGGACTGCACTGGTTTCTTTCTCCTTTTATTGTGTCTGCTGAGCTGCTCACACACACACAGCTCTGCTGATGCATCAGTATCCCAACAGAATACCCGACCCTGTCTTTTTCTTTTTCTTTTCCGTGTCAGCAGCGTTTTTACAGAAGACATATTTCTCTTCCACTAATTCTGTGCAGTATTTTATGATCAGGTAAAATGTGTGGTTTAAACTTTAAAGGCCCAGAAGTGGGACCATAAAGGGGGACATGCTCTGCAGTCTGATTTTATTACATATTTTAATCAGTGGATGTCTGATCTTCAGTCGATGACCACAACAAAGACAAATACATTCTTTGTACAATGCAATTAACAGCCCGCTGTAATGTGCTCCTTGTGTTTCCTCCTGGCACGAAGATCCCTTTTCAGAGAAATAACTCAGGCCAAATGGCACGCAAAGCCTTGGGATCGTGTGTCTTTATGTGACTTTGTGAAGAGTTCATCCCCTCAGCCACATCCTCTGCTGCTCAGTCCTTGAACTCCCAGAAACCTTCAGTCTACCTGACTCAATTAGCTCAGCACTCTCCAGATTTTTACTGCTTTATAGGGCATAAGCTGTCGTCTGAGTAATGTCTTTGTTCACAAAGTGTGACAGCTTCCCATTGATTACCTGCAGAGAAGCGGGTGGGGGGGGGGGGGGGTCTGGGAGAGCTACACAGAGAATAAAAACGGGATGATGCAAAGACAAAGAAAAAAAAGCAGCAGCCAGACAGATATTGTGATTATTGAAGCTTCTTTTTCACTTTTCTCAGTAAAACAAAACAAAAAGAAACTTCTGCTTCTGTCTTTTTAGATTCACTAGACAATCATTCATAGGTTGGCACCACTGTGGTGTTTACCGGTAATCCAAAAGGAGCATCGAGAGTCAAGACACACTACAGACAAGAGGTGAAGAGGATCCCAGCTGTGAGAGCTGACCCGAGTCCCTGTCTGAGGGGCTCTGCAGTGTTTGGTCATAACAACTTCACTTGAGTTTGCCTGAGCAGGAGGTGATGCAGCCTTTATCTACGTTACATGTTTAAAAGTATTAAAAAAATTCCTAAAATGAAGATGAATTGCTGCGATAGACTGGAAATGCCTCGTTGCGTTCTGCCTTTTACCCCATGGTGGATGAATCGGGTTGAGAACAGAGATGGATGCATGGATGGATCAATGCTGCTTGCATCAGTGAGTCGTTGTAAAAACTGGCCCGTTTATCTGCTTTACAGGACACTGCTAATACTTTTCTCACACCAACAGTAAATGTCTGTCTGATAACTTAAAAAGTTAAATTCCTCAAATAAACAAAGGAAGCTGGACAAGTTACTTAAAAAGTTTGAGCATTTTATTTACATCATTTCAGTGAAGCATGCGCAGACTTTTCTCACATGGTTTTGCTGAGCAGGGCAGTAATGCAGACATAGAAACATCCACAGCAGATTCTGAGAGGCCCCCCGGGTGGAATCAGACTGCAGCAGTGAGCAGGGTGGAGCCGGAGGCGGATCAATAAGAACAGCGAAGGAGTCTGGGAGAGAAGTTGCAGCAAGGCGAAGATGACCCGTCAGCTCCGCGCGGTGTCGTGAAGCCGGTCTCCTGGGAGTCAGCCATCAATCGCTTTCCTCTGAGTCATACTTAAAGTCCTGCATGATCTCACTCAGTGCCTCTTTGTTCTTGATGATCCTAAAGAAAGAGAGAACACAGGTTACTCACTAATTACGTATATGCTAGTTTCTTTTATCAGGAAAAACTTAGAAAAGACTGCATCATACACCAGTCTGGGTCAGTTCAGAACCGCACCGATACCAGCAGGTTAATATCCCACAAGTGAGCAAAAAGGGAGCTAACGCAATAAACACAGAGGTGGTGATGGCTGCCCTTACTCATGTTTGATCTCCTGAATCTTCTCTTGACAGCTTTCATCCTCTGGATGATCCTGGGCTTGCTGCCTGGCCAGCTGCAGCTTGGCTGTCTGTTCAGAAGACACATCGAATAAGATTTATGCATCAGGAGAGGTGGAGACACCGCAGTCCGACTCGGGAATATCAGCCGTTATTGCATTACTGGAACAAAGTTTAGGATTACACAGGAACACGAGAGTCAAAGTGAAGGAACCTTATATAAAATTAGATAGTTTTTCTTGGTTTATCTATACCCAGTCCTAAAGGAGTTCCCCTAGGACTCACTGAGCACAACTGCAGTTTGTAACTTGAATTATCTGCTTGAAAATCAGTGTTTGGGCCTCAGCATGGCAGCAGCAGAATCTGCTAGAAAGCAAGCAGGAAGCACTTTCCATGAGACGTTTGCCTCCCAGTGGTGAACGAGCAGAATAACATGAAACGTTTTAAAGCATGAACTGCAAAGGGAACAAAGTCCACGTGCAGTTTTTATTTGGCAGATGTTTGGGTTTATTATTGCTTTTTTTGTTTTTCCACTAAAACTGTTATGAGTCTGTATCATCTACTGTGACTAATGAAGCCTCATTAGAAATGGTTTCCATGTAAGGGTTGTGGTCAAAAAGCCATCAAATGCCATCAAAGCCATTATGTCAACAGCGTGGCATCATCATGACAGAAAAGGAAGAAAAGCCGGTCAGCGCTGGAGCCTGGAGAACTTCCTGAAGACTTCGTTTGTTCAAAACCACAAAAAGGTTTTTCTACAGGGTTCAGGGTGAGTTGGTAAATAAAAAGGGTCAGACCAAAATGTTTGGGATGTAAAAGTACGTCAAAATCAGTTTGGTACGCACCTTAGGTTTAAGGTCATATTCGATACCTTTCTGATGACGAGAATGTATTTAGGGAGATTTAAAAACTGCTTGTGATAAATTATCCCAAAAATTATTAATAAATAAATATACAGCATAAATAAAGAATCACTTTATTCTAATGGACAGTATCTGCATATATAAGGAGGAGGGGCAAGAAGAAACATGGCATTGTTCTTTAAAACATACACCAAAATAATTTTAATTTAGTTCCAAGTTTTCCTTTTAAAGTGAAACTTTTATGCATGTATGCTGAAGCCTACCAGTTCGAGTTTCTGCTTCTCTTTGCTCTGCAGCTTTTCAATGTGCTCGGAAAGGTCTGGTCGGTTGAACTCGTGGTGAAGCCTCCCCTTGATCTCCAGCACTTCCTTGGAAATGCCGCTGAAGGCCTGCGTTATCTCATGGACCAGCTGCTTGTAGTGGTCGAAATCATAATGGGGCTCTGTCCTCAAATAAGCCTCGTGTCCTCTGGAAGGCATTCAGAAGGCAAAACGAAGAGAAAAACACGATTCAATAGCAACATAAACTGTAGACGTACAGAGAAGGATGGCCTTGGAGCCAGAGAAACTGCACATGAGTGGAAAATTAAAGGAAAACCGTAAATGAAAGAAGTAACCTTTGTAATTGTATTGGAGAGCATTTTTCCTGGAGATGTTTTTATAATCCAGATCGCACAGCAAACATTTTAAATCAAAAGCAACCAGCATTTCCAAATCAAATCCATTTCATGTGGTTCCCCCCCCCCCGAAGTAAGAATATGGAAGAGTTTCAGATGTTTTTATGTTATTATGACCAGTGTATGAACAATGTATGAAAGATGGTCAGTGAAATTATTATATATGGTCAGAATTAATCCATGCAGGCAAATATTTAGCTGTTTAATTAGTTTCCCTCTGAAAGGTCTACACCCTTACTGATCAGTTTCTATTTGAGATACAGATATAAATATGATACAGATGCACATGTTTTCTAGTAAATTTGCAACTGAACACAGATAAGATTGACGAGGTTAACAGTAGCTGATGGACAAAGTTCTCTTAATCACTTTTGTACATTCACACATGCTGACTGCTAGCCTGCCAATGGTATTTTCTATTGACGTTAGCGTTAAGCTAACACATAACATTTTACCAACTCTTTTTTTTTCTATCATACCACAGGTCATTTGATCAATATATATTGTTATAGAATGATCACCCAGCCCTAATTTAGCCTTTGCCACCCACTGACAGAAGCAGTTCTCTCTTTTAGACTGGAAATTTTGCGAGACGTTTATATACCCTATATACCCAGCTCTAGATCAGGCGTTGGTGGCAAAAGTCAAGGATTTAAACTCCTGCCATGCTACAAAGAATCCACTTCTAAAATCACTGAGCTTCTGCTCAGGCTGGAGATGAGTAATGTGTATTTATCAAATAAGATGGTGAGTTTTGTAAGAACTGTTTGGCAAATGTGTTCAGCTTGATATCATCATCTTATAGGATCATAATAAATAAATAAATCAGTATGAAGCTATGCAGAGAGTTTTCCAACTGTACATGACCTGACTCCTTTAGAAAAAGCCTATTCAGCACTCTGTTGGTCTAAGTATGGATTCAGATTGCATACATAATCACATTCAACAACCAAAATCACATTGTGCAAATGTGGTCTGGATGAGTTGCAAAAAGAGAGGCGTTTCATCTGTCCGGGCTGAATGGTGGTGTGGTGAAGGCCCCTGGCTGCAGCCTTTCTGTGTGGAGTTTGCATATACTTCACTCATGAGCTCGATCCAGGTCCTGTAGCTTCTTCCAAATATTGCAAAACATACATGTTGGTGTTGCCCTCTGATGGATTCCCAACTTTACTGGGTTGCCTCCCATCTCTTTACCTACTTCACCTACTGGCAGATGCAGTGAGCTCCGACCTCTAAGCAACCCTGTGTTAAGCAGGTATAAAAATGTATGTGTACAATTAGCTTCCTAATGTAAACTATAAATAAACTGGAATGTTTAAGTCAGTAATTGAATAGATTTGCTAAAAAGTGGGTATGTCTGTAGTATCTTACATAAATAAGTAAGAAAAAAAGGACTTGGGGCTTACAGTGTTAAAAAAAAAAACCTTAAATCTTTTTATGATGCCATTTTCATCCAAAATAAGAATCAGCTGCACCGGGCCTGATTTTGTTTTCTGAATAGCACATTAAAACTTTATACAAGTAAATGATTGTGTTCATTTATTTAATTCTATATTAATTTTCATTGCTTGCAATTAGGGGAGGGGGGGTTCTGGAGCCTCCATAAAATATTCTTAAGCCCCCCAAATTATTGTAAATATATCATAAATATTTTGATTTCATTGTTGGCTTTATAATGACTAACGAATGGATTCAGATTGCATACATATCAATCACATTCTGTTGGCTTTATAGCATGACTCTTGTCATGCTGAGCATGTTATTTCCAGCTAGCAGTTATGTTCATCGGGTTATTGTTTAACTAAAGCTGCA
The DNA here is from genome assembly GCA_037177535.1 of Pseudomugil gertrudae. Classification (NCBI taxonomy): domain Eukaryota; kingdom Metazoa; phylum Chordata; class Actinopteri; order Atheriniformes; family Pseudomugilidae; genus Pseudomugil; species Pseudomugil gertrudae. The sequence goes on along the minus strand of JBAMHV010000015.1, from coordinate 17,625,216 downwards.
CATGAACACAACACCATGAGTCTGTCTAAGAGGAGTTTTCTAAGAGGAGAATAAATCATCATTCCTGCTGGGAGGAATATTCATCCAAATCCAGCTAATTAACAAACAAAAGCAGGGGTATTATTGATAAGGCCGTTTGTGAGAACGCTCCCTCATCCTGTTCGGTTGTTGTGATGTGTTGTTCCACCATCCCCGTATCCGTTCTGAATACAAAGTTCAGTGGGTTTGTTCACTGGCTGGTTTTCCGTGTTGTTACGGACATGGAGGACATGCCATGGAGGACGGTAACAGGACGGAGACCTTTACCGCTGTGGTAGGAACAGTCCGGCAGGAAAACATAATCCTGGAGGTGTGAAAGGTGAGACTAAAGTAAAATTAGCTTGGGCCAAGTCAACCAGAGCCCTCCCCTCAGATAAAAATCAGGTTTCAGATTTCTGTTCTTTTGCATGGCTGCAATCATTCTGCTAATTAATAGACTGTAATATTTAGAAATGATAGAATTAAAACCTAATTAATGATACAGAAGAGTAGCTGAGTGACAACAGACTGATAAAAGACTGTCATCATTCTGTGATGCTCCATCACTCCATGTAATCTGTGACTGTATCCATGTCTGACATGTGAGAATACAGAGATATTTCCATTAAAACAAGAAACTTATGTCATTTATTTATAGACATATATTCTGTCTGAATTCCAATGCAGTGAACATACAGCTGCCAGTGGCTTTGGTGCAGTATAGTAGTTTGTCTTTATTTTCAGAAAGAGACGCGTTTAACTTCCACATTATACTGAAGATATAAAGAAGATACAATGCTTTGCCATTTATTCCTCTTTGTCGTTTTGTGAACAGTGTATCCTAATTTTGCTTTAATAAATTTGATATAAACTTCCCCACCATATTCTGCATAAAATAAAATTACTGTGAGAAAAATCTGATTGTCATGTTGAATCCATATGAAGTGCAGTGATTGGCTTTATGAGGCTGAATGATGGAGCAGTCATTCCTGGTGGACTCTTGGCTACTACCTTTATGGCTACCTTTTTCTTCCAACAGTAAAAAGGAACAAAAAATACTCATTTGTAAAAAGTGTTTTGGGGATTTTAATACGACCCATAATATTACTATGAAGGAACATTCGTAGATGGATAGAGCTGCATTTTATCTGACGGATAACGTTCAGTTTGCTGCATTTCTGATAAAAATGTTTAGCATCTGCGTACAGATTGTTTCAGCAGCAGTATGGTCGTTGCAGCCCAAGCCACATGGGATGGATGTGCTGGGAAGAATATTAGAGTGATGCTTCTTCAATAAAAAATAAATGGAGGGAAAAGTCTGACTTTTAAATGGCTACATATCTTCCCCACTACCTGACAGCTGCAACATTTTAATGTAATTTCCTGAGGGCTGAACCCCCTTAACTTTCAGTCCCAGAGACGCCCCTGGTGACTTCTGTTCACATCACTGTTGTCCAGCATTTTGACCCATGCTCATGTTTGCTCATGTTTGTTATGATAAATTATTTTTTAATACAAAACTCACTCTTCAAAGAGCCGATACGTCTCGATCCGCTCAGACTGAAGATGATAAAACCTCTGGATCAGAATCTTAAAGTCTGATAGCACCTAAATTAGTGAAATACAACAGAAGAAATTAATATATTAATGAGTCAACTTTACAAAGATGACGAACCGCCCCGTCTACCTAAACTGAATAACTTTAGTTCAATAAGAATGTTTTAATTGAAGTAATAAAACATTAATAACGGGTTACAAACTATTTTAAACTTTGTTTATAGTCTTCGCTAATCAAGTGAAGATACTATACAGTGAGGTCCATGCAGGAGCAGCTTTAGCTATTAGCATGGCTCTCATTAGCTTAGTTTAGCATTTTTAAAAAAGTATTAGCGTTAGCTTTTTTAAAACCACGTGAAAACTGTACTCTAAAATGATCGATACATACCATGATACTCTTCAGTAAAACACTGTCACTGGAGTCTGGCGGTTTATAATCTCGGCATGTTTATATTTTTTAAACAAAGCACATTTGTTGTCAGTCGTGACTTGAACTAGTACCAGCACCCGGAAGTTAGCCGGAAGTAGTGGTTGAACAGCGACCCTTCAAAATAACAGTGCGCAACTTCCATCCCTAATTAACATTGACCATTATCGTTGCCATTGTTTAGATTATTTCTCTAAAACGCCCTCTATCTCATATTTGTCTTAACATACCGCTACACTAATTTTACACAGGCTACTTGTATAGTAGCATTTTACCCGGAAGTGTTTGGAACTAAAAATCACACTTTATTTAGCCAAATTATCCATTATCTGTCACTTATTCCAATTGAAGGATGCTGCCAGCAATCATCAGGCGATAGGTTATCCAGATTATTTCCCTAATAAATTGCGCCCTATTTGGAGAAAAAATGCATTTGTGGGATGAACAGAGTTTAGATGGTATTTTCTCCATGAAAAAACATACCAGATCCTCTCAGTCACTGCCATACAGTTACGGTAATTCTGCTTTTTGGGCTTTTGTTTTGAGCTTCTAGTACTCTTTTTACTGATAATGTGTGTAGGTGACAGCACCTAAGAGCACAATTTCTGCTGCAGCAGTCTTTTAGGAATACTTGTGTAAAGCTGTGGTGGCATTTGACTTGAAAAACAAAATTTGTCAAAATAACTTTACATTTCAAGCAATTTTCATGCCAAGATGAAAATAAGCAATCCCACATCTTTTCAATTTGGCACTGAACTTTTTCTTCCAAGATTCCAGTGTTTCCCCCTACAGAAAGGGATTTATTGGAGACTGGAGGAACTGAGGTGATGGAATAGCTGGTGTCAGACCTTGACACCGCTGGACACTTCAGCTTATGCTGTTTGTAACAATGTGACTAACACAATCACATTAGATAATCGATGACAAATACTGGTTGAATGGAATCCCACAGCAGTGTGATGGTGAAGGAAAAGTGTTAGGTGGTTTTGGTTGTGTGTTACGGAGGCCAGTATGCCTTGTTTCTTCAGACTTTATTCATCCCATCTTAACCAGTAAACATGAATCAGTGGCAGAATAAGTTGTTTGGCACTGGCAGAGAGGATTTAGCAACTTTTTTAGGAAGTTCAACTCCCTCATGACATTTTCCTATAAATACGACATTATTTAAAAATGATATAAAGAGAAATTTACTCCATTACCAACAGGCATTTTTACATCAAAGCTCACAAGAAAATTTCCATACGTTTTATGTTTACATGGATAAATTAATTTAAAAAGATCTACAGAGGTTTAAACCTGCTGCATTATATTTTTAGCTCACTTTAAATTAAATCTCAGCATGTATCTTATAGCAGTTGACTTAGTTTTAACAGGAATAATTTCAGGATGGAGCAAAGAGAGCCCAGTAGCGCGCGGTACTCCTACGCCGCTTCTCATTGGTCCGTTCTGCATCTTCAGCACCACGCAGACTGAACAGCGACACTCAGCTTCATCAGACGAGGATGCCGCGTCGTTAACGTTGCACACCACGGTTACTTTAACAGTTTATCCATTTTAATGCATCCAGAGTGCCATTTTTGTAATCCGTTAAGTGTTTACAGTCGGAATAATCATCGTAGAAACGTCGCGTCTCTGTTTGACCGACAACGAGCCGGTAGTGTCGCCCAACTCTGCAAGAAGGAGCTGTTTACAATCCCAGATGCACAGATCCACAGATTACGTTTGTTTAATTTGTTTCACTGGGTTTCCCTCCGGTCGAGTGGACAGGCATGATGGACTGTTTTGAAGCCGCTGTTCAGGTTATAGCCAGCAGCAGGATCTCATGCACAGTGCCGCATCAACAAGCACCGCCGCCCGATCACCGGGTCCCCCTGCCGGCGCACCGGTGTCCGCCCGTCCCTCGACGTCTCTTGTGAGATGACTTCGCACAGAAAGAGAAGGATCAAAGGTTACGGCAGGAGCGGAGACGGGTCAGGTCCTCGCGCGCAGGGGTGAGACTGACAGGACTGTTTGAGTGGTGATTCAAATAGCACCTGGTATTAACCTGTGCAGGGTAGCTGTTTTCCTCCTTTAGCTCATCCTGTCAGAGAGGTCAGAGCAAGGGGTCACAGATACGCGGAGGGACTGAATTTGGACCCTCACTGGACCCAGTCCTTTAATCCCTCTTCCTGTATTTCTGATCTGGGCCTTAGTGTGGTGGTTTCCACCTCTGCCTTACAGAGCCATCTGATGCACGGCTTTATAGTGTTGATACTGGTCGAATCCCAGTCAGCTGCGAGGTTCCCGAGGCCTGCCAGGCTCACTTGGCTTCTCCTGACCATCACAATCTCGTGCACAGCCATGGGCTGCATCCAGAGCATAGCCTGTAACAAGTCGCGCATCAAGCGGGAAAACATCGTGGTGTACGACCTGTCCGCCACCATAGACCAGTGCCCGACTGTCATCGAGGAGAACTCGCCCATAGTGCTTCGCTACAAGACGCCCTACTTCAAAGCCTCCGCGAGGATTGTCATGCCCCCCATTCCGCGTAACGACACATGGGTGGTGGGATGGATCCAGGCGTGCACCCAGATGGAATTTTACAACACTTATGGAGACATCGGCATGTGAGTTCACACTTATTTCACCTGCATTTCTCATCACAACCCCATGAAATCCGCTGGTGTACAAAGAGTGGTTCGCGTGCATCCCTGCACACCGTGTAATCACGCGTTTCTGCGCACCAGACGGATAGGAGCAGTTGCGTACGCAGCAGGTTAACTGCGCTCGTCAGCCTCCTTCATTCAAACGCCCACCAACAGATTCTGTTCCTGTGACTCTGACACCTAAAGAAAAAAGCTAAACGACATTTGCTACTCTCACACTCATTGTGCCCACGGTGATGCCGTGCCACCCCACAATACACATAAAAGTATGTAAGGGGGTGTTTAATCCTGGTGGGTGAGATCAGGCTGCACAAACAAAAGCAAAGGGGGACACCAGATGTTCCTACTCTAAGTACAAGTGATGATAATGTGCACTGACAAGCCTGAGGCTGGTGATGTGCAGACAGAAGGCATAAAGATAAAGAACTGATTTTAAGTAAGATTTGTGCAATATTATTATTCTTCAATTGAAAGAAAACAGAAATAAATAAAGAAGAAACGTGTAAAAGTTTCAAAATCTTGACAAGTTGGAGCTTTCAGGTAAATTGCATAAGTCTTGTTTCATCAAGAAGCACCCGGCTCCTTTCATCAGCGTCCTTATCATTAAAAATCATTTTACCCACAAAAAGAAGGTGGTGCAGATTCATCTAATTACAGAGGAAACCTGAATGTGTCTTCATTCAGGATCAGTTTGCAGATGAGCATCAAGCAGAAAGCATTGTGAGAATAAAAACAGATTAAATCCACCATATTTATCTAAACTCATTCATAAAGTTTTTCAGCCAGTGTGTAGTACTACTGCTCATAACTTACTGTGTTTGCTCCATTTGCTTCTGAATATAAAGTTTTATAACTCAGCCATGGATCTGGTGCTACGGTGAATTTATTTATGACAGCAAATCCATCCATCCATCCATCCATCCATCCATCCATCCATCCATCCATCCATCCATCCATCCATCCATCCATCCATC